>JACEEZ010016948.1:0-47500 GCA_016584305.1 Chionoecetes opilio
TAAGCATGTGAAAATGGATTTCTAACTTCTTACAATACCCAGACAATAGGACGGGCTTGTATTGCATTTTTACCACAAAGGCGGGCTAGGCAGTTTCCCGGGTCATTAACCTTTTGAGCTAGTGGAATAAATTGGGTATATATTAAAAGGGGAGGTGGATTTCTTCCTGCAGAAAGCGACTTTTTTTCTGATTCACTGGGTAAAAACCCCAATTTGGGAATGGCCCCCTTTTTTTCTTTGAGTAGGTCTTAGTGGGGTTTCCGGTGGTCTGTTTGAAACTTATACACCGGTTTTTTTCCCATGTAACTTTAGAGGAGCGGGATAATACACCAATGGGGGGCTTTTCAAACTCTAAAGGGGGTGATATCGCTGATTACCTTTAGGTAATTAAATCTCCCTGTCCCAATCCTCCCCAATGGTAATCTTTTTTAAAAAATATCCCTGTGGGGGTGTTCCTGCTCAATCCCTTCAAATTTTGCCTCTGTAATAATCCTCCTCTAATTTGCTTGACCGTGAAGTAATTACTTTGACCTCTGTTTAAGGGGTCTCGAACCCTTGGTAGTTTTCTAATATCAGTCTGCCCATCCAGTCTGATCTGTCCAAGTTTATGAGCTTCAGGCTCTTAGGTGAAATTTAAAAAGTTATTCGAACTTTTTTATAAGTATTATATATATATATACTTATATAAAATGTTCTGAAAAACTGTTCTAAATTTGGGTAGTAATTTGATATTTCGGGGTTTGACAAAGACACTCGTAGATGTTAGCCAATGATCCCAAAGTGCCTTTGGCGAGACGTTGCGCATAAACAACCCAAGTATTACGAGGTCGTCACCCTAAAATATCATGTTTAAAAATATATAATATATATATATAAAAAATTTTAATTATATTATATTATATATTATATATATATATATATATATATATAATAGATATTTTATATATAATTATATATATATATATATATATATTATATATATAATATTATTATAATGTAGAAAACATATGTATATGGGGGGGAGTTTGGGGGAGCCCGGTAGGGGAGGTGTTAGGCCCTTGATGGCGTTCTCAAAAAACCGAGTTCGATCCCCGAAGAAAAAAAAAACCTTTCGCACCGTCGAGTTGGGCCAAGAACACTCAATGCCCCGCCCATCAACTTCCTTCGATTGCGAGGCATCGGAGGCAAGGGGGGGGGCATAGCCTCTTCACAGGAGTCACTTAAGAATCCTCTGCACCACCCCGAGCGAGGGCCAAAAACCCTCACAGCCCTCAAGTGAACCCCAGAGCCTCCATCCGGCCCCGGGGCACCATGCTTTAAAGGGGCTATGGCACAAAAATGTAAAAATATATATTATTATTTATATATATATAATATTATTATTTTATAAATTTAATTAATATATTTTATATATATATTATATTATATATATTATATATGTAAGTTAAAGGGTTTATAAGGGAGAAACGTATGTATGTATGTACGTATGTGGGGTGTGGCCGTTGGTGGGATGTTTTTGGCCCTTTGTTGGCCCACCCCACAATGCGCCGAGTCAGCGAGATGAGGGGCCGAGCCCTCAGGGTTTTAAAGATGTAGAGAGTATGTAGTAGATATTAAACATTCTTATATATAAAGGTAAAATAATAGATATTTTTATAGAGTATTATTTAATAGTTTATTATATGGTAGAAAAAGTACTTGTCTTCTATATGTTTAATAGTGGAGCAGGGTAATGTAGATAATAAAAAATAGTAATTGCCAATGCTTGGCAGAGGAGTGAGCCCCCCTCGCCCGAGGGGTTTCGGCAGAAAGGGTTTTAGCCAGGGGTGAGAACTGAGATTGTACTTACGAGGGACCCCAAAAAATTTTTCGTCATTTTTTGTTTTTTTTTTAAAGGGGAAATTATACAAAGTCCCAAAAACCCAAAGCGTCTCTAAAACATCCCCCAGGGACACCATTTAATATTCCCCAAAAACCCGTTTGATTGGTACGTGTGTTACGGGGAAAATTTGACTAAACCCCCAAATTTTCCGGGGTGATTTTTACCTTGTGACTAATTACTCCCCCGAAAAGGAAAAATTCCAAAAACATAATGGGGGGGGGGGGGGTTGTGGACGAATATTTACCCGGGGTAAAAAAATTAAAATCTCTGGGCAACAGTGCGGGGAATAGTGGTTGTAAGGGGAAAACGAAACTTTTTGAAACGAAAACAAAATTTTTTAAACCCAAAGCAGCAGTTTGGGGAAAATTTAAAAAAACGATACATTAAGAGAAACGGAGTGGTCGGGAAAACGGGAGGAATTCAAGGCCTCGGTACCAAAAAAACTCACGGTAAATCATCTCAAAAACCCCCGCTAAAATTTCCGACTCGCCTGTTTTAAACAAATGAAGCGATGGTGAAATGGAAGGCCCTTTAAAAAAGGGGAGTGCTAAATTTGGAACAAATTTTCTTGCAAATAGTGTTTCCTGGGGGAATTAAGTTACTCATTTCACCCCTCTCATCCCCAAATTTTACTCAAAAATATCAACGCCAGAAGACAGCCAGGACAAGATTCTCAACTTTTGGCATGTGATGACGGAGGACCTAAATCATCACAAAGGACAACAAGGGACCAAACCTTGGACGCACCCTCAACTGGTTCTACAAGTTTTTAATTAATTTAATTTTGCTAAAAAACATTTAGTTGAAAAATCCCTTTTACACTTAATTATTTAAAAACCAAACAAGGGGAAATTTAATTTAGAGCATCTCGTAAAAGGGAAAATCTTATTAAATATAAAATTTCCCCTTATACGGTTTTTTTCTGTGTAAGGAGTTTTTCTTTGTAGGAAAGAGAAAAGGGTTTACTTTTTAGGGGGGACATCAGTAATTTGTCTTTTTCTCGGGGGGGACTTCCGTAGATATTATTTTCTAAAAAAATTTTTCTTTTTTTTAAACCACTAAGGAGAAGTTTTGCGTATATAATTAATTAATTAAAAACTACGTTTTGTCTAAATTTTTTTTTAAATGAAAAAGGGGTAAGGAAGGGGTTTGAAAAAAAAAACCCCCCGGAAAGATGTTTTAAACCTCGATTTAAATAAACTTCTTTAAGGACGGTAAGCGTATCCCAATGACTTATTTTATTACTGAAAAGGGTACTATTACTACTAAAACTGCTGTTTATGCTGTTTAACTCCTATTTGCTACTGGTATACTATACCACTAACCTTACTCCTAAAGAAAACAAAACCCCAAAAAAAGGGACGATTCAATCAAAGCTAGGCAAGCCAACCCTTGGGCGCTTTTCCCAAATTTCCCTTTTTAAAGGTTGTTACCCACAGAGGCATCCGTGGGGGCCCCTTTAGTGGGATGACGAATTTTAAGCGCTTATCAATTTCTCACTCTATGTGGGGATGTAATGGGTAACTCAGACGTATGCAGGCCACGAAAAAATTTGCTTTCTTTCGATCTAAAACTGCAACCGGTTCGAGAGCCCCAAAAAATTAATGCAAAGAACAGCATTTTCCCTCCCCGGAAAGTTTGGGGCCCAAGTTTCGACAAATTCAGGGAAAAAATTTCCAGAAATTTTCAGTGGGGGTAGAAACCCACCGTAGGAAACGGGTTTAAGTCAAAAACTGACTAAAAATAACAAATTTGTCGTCGCAAACTGTTGGGATGGGTTCTATGGGCGGCCAATATTTTAACAGGGAGTTCAAAAAATTTCAAAACGGGGGCCCACATTGGTGAAATTTGGAAAAAAAAAATTGGTATGGATAATGCCCAAAAATTTCTGGAACGTTGTTCTATATGCTACATGTCCCGGGGGAAAGTGCGTCGTGCACCCTCTTTTTTTCCCCTTCCATCCAAAGGCCGAGTTAGTGGTTTTCATAACAGCCTTAGACGCAAAGTTATGGAGTCGAACACTCTACGGTTTTCAAGCCACAGTTACGGGGAGTTTTTTACTCCTTTCCCCCCGGAAAAAAACACCCCCCGGCCCTTTTATGCAGTGGCAGCTGGAGAGAGGCAACCCTTTGTTCCTACTCCCAAAAAAAAAAAAAGGGGGACATACGGAAAAAGAAATTCCCCGCATCGACCAAAAAATGGGGAAAGGCTTTCCCCCAGGGGGGAAAGAAAATCAAACTAAAAAACGCCACCCAGGGCTCGGGGGGTTTCCCTTTAAACCAGGTTTAAATTTTCCCTTTTTTCCTTCCGGGGGAGGGGGCAGCAGAAAAGGGAAAGAAAAGTAGGGAGTTACTACTGCCCCCTCCAGGGTAGGGGTAACACAAACCCGCCCAAAGCACCAGATAAAAGATGCTTGCAAAAACTAGAGAAAATTTTGGGCTGCTGGGAGGGGTTTAACGCCCGTCCAAAGCCCATGCGGGGCCTCGTCGCCCCATCCGGGTTAGCTAAACATAACCGGCGAGAGAGATTTTCCCCCCGGGGCACGGCGGTTTTGCCCGATTTCCCACAATTTTGTGGCTGCCTGCCAACAAACAAACATCAGGGCAATACCCACAAAGGGTAAGACATCAAAATTTTTCCCTGGCTGGGGGACACTAGAGCACTTTTTAAGTACTCTCTAAGAGTCGTACAGGGCTCTAAAGAGGGTCCCACGGGTTGGCCGGGGCCGTTACGCCGATAAATTTGAATGTGGGGGGTTTCACGGGTTTCATTTTAAAAAAAAAAAGGGAAACAGGATTTTACCTATTATTTCTGAAAAAAGGGGTTTCCCCCGGGTTTTCGAAATGGATTTCAAATTAGCACCCAATTTTCCCAGCTTCCTGAAAGAGGGGGCTGTTGGGTTTGGGGCTACGATGAAGTTAATCGAATTGGGATAGACCCAAAACAAAAATTTTAATAACAAGTTTAGGGAAGCAGTTAAAGGCGTTTGGTTTTCCCTATGTCTCGGGGACTCCCCTAATTGTAAAATCATTCAGAGGGAAGAGAGGCGATAGCGGGGGCCCCACCAAAGGGTTTGTATTTTCCCTCAATTCTGTCCAACGCTCGCGTGAATTTTAAACAGGGGCAAAATTTGTCCCGGCCCCACGTTTGTCGGTGACCCCCAAAACCCCCGATCGTATGGCGATGCGTTTTCCAGTCCCCGGGTTTCCCTGACCCCCTTTATAGACAGTGAAGTATGCCCCTCGAGGGCCCCAGTAAAGTAAAACGGGGGGGCCATAGAGGCGACATTTAGCACTGCCCGGCGCAGGAATGTCACTCAGCAGGGGGTTGTTAACACCACGGGTTTGGACCTTGCAAAAAAAACATGGATTTTTCCCTTTGGGAAAAGGGGTTGGGGGATGTCAAAAGGTGGTACCTGAAATTGGGGGTTCCCCTACTGCTTGGTTGTAGGGTGCAGAAGTCCTCCGCTGCATCAAACCCGGGGGGGTCCCAAACCCCTCATTTCGCTTGTCAATTTCGGGGGACTACCCGGATTTTTAAACCCCTAGCCTTGGCCCTCTTGGGTCAGTACCGAGATGTCATAACACCCCCCGGGCGCCCCTTTTTGGGTTGGCTCCCGATAAGCGGGGCATCACTTTTAAAACTCTTTTTCCCGGGGGAACCAAACCTGTCTACGAGAAAGGGGAGGGGAAAAGAGAGAGGAGAGAGGACAGGAGAGAGAGAGAGGGGACAGAGAGAGAGAGAGAGAGAGAGAGAGAGAAAAAGAGAGAGGGAGATAGGAGAGAGAGGGGAAAAAGAGAGTTTAAGAGAGAGAGGGGAGAGAGAGAGGGGAGAGAGAAAAAGAAAAGAGAGAGAGAGAGGAGAGAGAGAGAAAAAAAAAAAAAAAAATGGAAGCTCGGTGGTGGCGAAGGTGAACATTACCGCTAGGATGACTTTAAGGTTATGTTCATAAATTGGGTGTCACCGTAAAACTGGATGATGAAGGTGACCAGAAAGAAGGGTTTGATATGACGTTCGGGGTGGGCGGGCCCAAAGGAAGCTCTAGGAAAACGAAAAGAAAAGGGAAGGGAAATTGGGAGGGGTAGTTAAGTACTCTAATATTCCTACACTTCGTCTATAACCTTCAAAAATATATATAAAATTTTTTTATAGTATTTTTGACAAGGAAATAGATTATATAATGAAATATGCTAGCTAATTTTTATTCATAATTATATTAATTCCCGGACTTTAAGGTTTACAATTAAAGCAGAACTGTTTGAAATTTTTAAATTTATTTAAACAAAAAAAAAAAAGTTATAATTTACTCTTTTACATGTAGACACATGTCAAGACCATCACGTGCCTATAGACGTTGTAATGCATTTCAGGAAATAACACAAGAAGTTAGTTGCATTATACAATAGGGAATAAAATCCTAATATCATGCATTAAGGGGCAGCACAACAGAAAATGTAAGCATAGCACGAAAAAAAACACAGGGGTTTTTTTTCCCAAAGCATACTGCGCCACATGAAAAAAAAACACCCAAGTTTTTTTTTTTAGAAACGTAAAAAAGGGTTTTGGAAACCCGCTATGCATACTCAACATGTTTTTAACAAAAAGCAAAAAAGCAGCATTTTTAGCTACATTACAAAGGGAAAAACGGGCAAAAAAAGGTATTTTAAAACAACATAAAAAATTTAAAAATTTTAAAACCCTTTTATAAGCTTTTGGGGATTTAAACTCCCAAAGGGGAAATTTAAAGATTTTTAAAAAAATTTTATTGAATCCCCATGTATAACAAACCCCCCAAAAAACTTGCTTGCAGAGCATAACAATGCATGAGAGGACATATATCAAATGCCAAAATATATCAAGTGAACAAAAAACAAACAAACAAAACAAATAAATAAAATGAAAATAAAAACAATATATAATTCATATATACTATATACAAGCAAGTATATAGGCCCTTATAGGGTAAGAAGCAAAATGTACAAAATTGTAAAAGGTTGGGGAATACATTGCAACAAAGTGGATGAAAATTTAATAGCAAGAAATAAAAAAACAACAGCCTTATATACTGTACTACATGCGGCAAAAAGAACTAAGAACAAAAGAAAATAAAAAAAGTACAAGAGGCAGCGGGGCCCAAACACGGGGGTATTTTCCTGTCCCCAAACACACCTATACCCACCTTTCACCCCCCTCCTGAACCTACCCAGCTCCTTTTTAAAAGCTCTCAAATTACCCCCGTACAAACTACCTGTCTACTGAGCCCTTTCCCAATTCATTCACCACCCTATTTGTAAACCCAGTTTTTCCCTTTTTCCTTTCTAAATCTATTTTTTTCCAGCTTGAATCCGTTACTTCTTTTCTCCCCGGGTTTTTAAAAAGCCGTAAAAATTTTTCCCTACCTCTCCTTTATTAAACCCCTTTTTTCCACTTAAAAACCTGCAAATCAATCGCCCCTTATCTGCGTCTCTCGGGTGAGGGGTAATTTTAAAATAACTTCAATTCCTTCAAAACTAAAGTTACGCACCCCTTGTATTTTTGGTCATCCTTCTCTGCACTTTTTTCTAAAAAAGGGCAAAATTAATCCCCCTGAATTTTTAGAGCCCCCAAAACGAACCGCATAGTCCTAGGTAAGGCCTGATAGAGCCAATAAGGCTTTGAATAATTTCCCGGGAAATTCAACTTTTAACACTTTGGTAATAAATCCTAACCTCTATTAGCTCTTTTTTCTGGCCTAAATACATTGTTTCCTGGGGCGGGTCGGGCTCACCCTCACCCAAGATCTTTTTAAACCTTCTGTTTCCTTTTCAGCGTTTACATTGTTTATGGAAATTTTATTATCGGGGTTTTTTTTTCCTCCCAAACTTCATAACGCCGCATTTATCAATTTTAAATTCCATTCCCAAATCTGTCTGCCCATCATTAAGTTTATCAAGTCTCCTTGAAATATGTTTACATCAACTGTGATCCCAATAATCTACCAAAAATTAGAAATGGGTCGCAAACTTGCTGATACACGGCTAATCCCCTACCAAGTCTTTGATGTAAAATAAAAAATAGTAATGGCCCAAAAAACGGGACCCTTGGGGAATTTTCCCATTTGTCCCCACCCCCCCATTCAGATTTAGAACCTTTAATTGTAACCCTTTTTTTGCCCATTACTTAGCCAAGCCTGATCAAATGAAAAACCCTTTCCCAAATCTATTATGAGCCCTAACCTTATTTAAGATTCGCTCGTGTGATATTTTTGTAAAATGCCTTACTAAAGTCCGAATTTTATATCATAATCCTTATCATTATCTGCCGTTCTTAAATTTTTCCTAAAAAATTTCAAAAAATTTGGTGAGACATGCCCCCCTGGTAAAATCCATGTTTTTAATCCGATAAATTTTAGTTTATCAAAGGCTCTCTATTTTTTTTTTTGCAAAAATAGTTTTCCAACATTTTTACCCCCAATGTTAGACTTACGGGTCTAAAATTTGTTTTGTCCTCTGTTTCTTTCTTAAATATGGGAAACAACTTTCCTTTCCCCAACAATAATGGCCCCAACGCCTATCTAAACCAAATTTCCAAAAATATGGCCAAAACGACTCCTTGCATTCCTTTAATACCCGGGGATCACTTCATCGGGCCCGGCATTTAAAATTTTCTTTAATCAAACCCTCTTCCACCTTTTCCCCTAGTTATCACAATATCTTTGATTTCTCTTCATCGTTTTTCTTTGAACATCTGTTAACTACAGGAAATCCCCTTGACCTCCTCCGAAAAAAACACTTAAGAAAAAAATCTTTAGACTTTTACACTTTATCCCCCACCCGGTTTTTAAGCCCTAAACCCCTGTTTGCCCTTTAAACGGCCCAAAAATTTCCCTTGCCTTTGTTTTAAAACCTGATTAAAACCCCCTTTTTCGGCCCCTTTTCCCGTCTGCCCTTGTCTTTAAACCCTCAAAATTTTTTTTAGCAATCGATTTTAATTTCTTCCCCCGCCCTTTCCCATCATTTTATACTGTTTTTGTTTCCCAAATCCTGCCTTAAAACCTTAAATAAATTTTTTCTTTCTACCCCAAAATTTTTGGGGTTTTAAATTGGGTTCACCCAAATTTTGGATCACTTTTTTCGGGAAACCTTTTTCCCCTATAAGGAAATTTTTCTTTTCTGTCCGTCAATTATATCCTTAAAATGGGGTATAATCCTCCTCCGCCCCATCCTCATTTCCCCCATTTCAAACCTCTCAAATTTTACTTCACCCCCTGACCTAAATTTCCCGGTCTAACCACTCTAATTAACTCCTAAACCCAATGACCTCCCCCTTCCCATATCAAAACCGCGCCCAATCCCTCCGGTCCCTTTCCCCTTAATTTCTTCATAATTGGCCTTTCCAGTTGTCATCGCCCTGTCCTTATTCGGGGAAAATTTTTTCCCCCTCCATCCCACCCCTCTATAAAACCTCTAGGTGTCTTCTTGGGCCCTGCAAAATTTGGCCTTTTCTGAAATTAGGTATTCGATCCTTTTTGCACTTATTTTCCAACTTCCCCTTTTAAGCTAAATCTGATCTAAAAATGGTCGCTATTATCTAAATTCCCACCGACCTCCACATTTTTTAACCTAAATTGTCTATTTTCAGCAATAGATTATAATATTATTTCCTTAGTAGGCTCCTTTTATTGCTTGAATTAGGAAGTTTTTCGGGGTTATATTTTAAAAATTTATTTGCGTCCCCTGTCACCTAAAGGGGTTTTAAAACCCAGTCATACTCCCAAAATTAAAATCTCCCACCACGCATAGTCGATTTTTGATCTGCCGGGCCCTTTTTTTTTCTACCCAAAAAGGAGCTGAATCCTCTTTACATAAATTTTGGGGGCCCATAAACTACACACAAAAACCCTTTCTCAGTTCACCCCCGTAACCCCTACCCAAAATAGATTCGATGCTGTCATTTTTTTTTATAAAATTTTTTAACACAAAAACTGCAATGCCTCTTTTGCTAAAACGCAATCCTCCACCTCGTCTGCCCACTTGTCCTTTTGAAATAACCTATCCTTTGCACCGACTTCCCGGGTCAAAACTTTTCCCGACATACCCAAAAAGTTTTTTGTTAATGTTATTATATCAAAAACCTCTACACTATTTTTTTCCTCTCAGGGAAAACTATCTTTTTAAAAAACTCCCCACGTTTTTTTATAAAACCTTCAGGCCCCGCCTTTTTTTTTGTCAATTTTTCCCCTTTTGCTTAATAAACCCCTCCTCTCTCTCTTCTTACCCTCCACTTTAGTTTTTGCCCCTTTTGATACTCCTCCTAGTTTTTGCAAGTTTTCCTTTTCCCCGACCCCCCTGTCTAAAAACCCCGGTTGAAGTTTTTAAAAAAGCCTGCAGTACATCTACCTCCCTTTCAAAAGGGGTTCAGCAAAATTTAAATCCCTTTTCCCCGAAAAGTGCACCCCCTCTCTGCGGGAGGAGGGGGTTAAATTATATATTAAAATTTTATATATATATATAAATTTTATATATATATATATATATATATAAAATTTTTTTTTTTTTTTTTTTTTTTTTTTAAAATCCAAGGGGGCTGGCCCAAAGGGGACACCCAAAAAAGGGTAAAACAAAACCCGCTTAGTTTTACAGTCCCTATAAAGGGAAGGAAAATAGGAGAATAAAAAAAAAACAGAGGGGGGGAGGCCAATTTAGTTTGGGAGGTGTCCTTTTTACTCTTTTTTTGGGAAAATTTAAACATAGGAAATGGAAAAAGAAACCAAAAAGATTTTCCAGAGTTTACCAGTGAAAAGGGGTGAAAAAGAAAAATACTGACAAACTCTTGGGTTTGGGAAATGGAAAAGGGAAAAGGGAAAAGGAATAAGTAGAAAAATCTTGTGCAGGGGAGGGGCCCCGGGGAGTGGGGGAGGCATGCCCTTTGCAAGGTTTAGAAAAGCAGTGAGCATGGAAAAAAAACGGTTTTGAAAGAGCAAAAGAAACAAAATTTTCGGCGGTATTTAAGGGGTTGAAGACCCGTCAGTCAGAGGAAAGGGGTTTTGAGACGAAAAGCTTTTGACTCAAAAATTTTTGGAGAGCTGTATGACTGGATTCCCCAAAATGTGAGACCCTACTCCATTTCATGGGGGGGGTAAAGGGCCCCCGTAGAGATAGGCAAGCCATTGGGGGGGGAGAAAAAAAAAGGACCAGAAGCCACAGCACACCTTATTTTAAAGCTGGTTTTTTTGGGAGGGATGAGATGTGAGATTTCCGTTCAGATTTTTTGTAAAGGATAGTCCTAGAATGTTTTATTGTAGAAAAAGGAGGGCATTGAGGGGGGTCATTTAAGAAAAGGGATAGTTATCTGGTAGGTTTTTTTCGAGTAGATAGGTGAAGAAATTGGGTTTTTGGGGGGGGCATTGAACAAAACAAGGTTTTTTTTGCCCCCAAACAGAAATTTTAGTAAGATCAAAGGTTTTGGCCCCTTTGGGGGTATTTCCGTGAATCACTTAGTTTTTCCCGTTGAGTTGGGGCGTCTAATAAACGCGTTTTAAAAATGCAAAGGTAGAATCATCGCCCTAGGAGTGGATAGGGCTTTTAGTTTGCTTAGAAGGCATTTAAAAAATAATAGAAAAAAGTGGGTGATAGGACGAAAAACCCTTTGGGGGAAAACCACTATTGATAGATTTAGGAAAAAGAAAAAATGTCCCCCCCTACAGTAGCGGAATAGAACATTTTTAAAAGAAATTAAAAAGAAGGGGGCAGAGAGGAAAGGGAAAAAACCGAAAAGAGGGTAGTTTGGAAATTAGAGATTTTTTGCATCTCTTCAAAAGCTTTTGAAAATTCAAGGGGAACAGCAAAAGTTCACCAAAACCCCCAAAGGGGGATGAAACCCAAAATTCAGTTAAAGGGAAAACTGAGATCGCCATAAAATCGCCCTTTACGGAAAAAGTACTGACGATCAGTAAAAAATTTTTTGAGCAGATAGATGCTTTTTAAAAATCTTTTTTTAAGTAAGATTCAAAAATTTAGAAAAGGGAAGGAAAATAAAAACTATAGGGCGGTATTTTTAAGGATTAGAAAAGGTCCCCTTCTTTGGAACAGGTTGGATGTGAGCAAAATTCCCGCAAGAAGGGAAAGGTTGGGAAATAGATAGCAAAGACGGAAAAATTTTGGGCCAAAGGGAAGGTGCAAGCACAGAAGCACAGTTTTGAGAAAAAATGGAGGGGCTCCGTTTAGGATCGTAAAACCCTTTGGGGGTCTAGGCCCGAAAAGGGGAAGAAAACATCATTCCGAAGGTCTTTTAAGGGCAGGGTAATATAGTCAGAGGGGGGAGGGGAAGGAGGGGAACAAGCCCTTATCAGCCAGAGTTTAATTTTTTGAAAAGTTTTTTAGCGAAGGGGTTCAGCTTTAAAATAGATGAGAAAAGTGTGGAGCCCTTTTGGGTGAAACTAGGAAGGGAAAAATGGGAAGGGAAAAAATTTTTTAAAATGTTATTACTGATGCCGAAGTCACGAGAGGAAATTTTATTCCCGAAAGTTTTGACATTTTTCTATTTAAAGAAAGAGTTTTTTGGGATTTGAAGTAAAAATTTTGGGATGATTTAAAGGGGAGAAAAAATAAAGGGATGGTTTCAGGAGATTTGGGTGCTTACGGTACCGTTTGTGAGGTTTTCGGTACCGTTCAAAACCCTTTTGCCCGAAAAAAAAAGGGCCCCGCTGTCTCAAAGGGCCCCCCATTGTCTTTGCCCAAGAAAATACCCGGGCCCGCAAATTTAAAGCAATTGCCCTGGGGTCCACAAGTCGTCAACAAAGCGTCTTGGAAGGACAAACCCCCACACCACAGGGGCCCCCCCCCCTGTCCCTTTAAATTTACCTAAAAGCTTCCTTTAACCGCCGTAGCCCCAAAATTTTTCACTTCATACCCCTCAACCTCATTTCCCCCCCGCGCTCAGGGAGACGATGGGCCTTTCCCCCTTTGGGCCGCCATGCACTCAACTATCTTGTCACCCAACATAAAACCCATCCCCTTCCCCGGGTAAAACCCCCTACTTATGCGCAATTCCCCTTCCCCGTCACAGAACCGTGTCAAAATGGGCCCAACCTGACCCGTCCCCCAAAAAACCAAGGTTTTTCCTTTGGGTAATTATGTAAACGTTTCCCCCCTTTCTTACCTCCGATCTCCCCTTGCAGCCCCGAGGTACCTGAAATGGGTTTCGTGCCCCACAACATGGTCCCCTTTTTTTACCTTTTTTTCCTTTTGGGGGGGCTTTCCCAAAACAACTACCTTTTCCAAAAAACCAAACCCTGGGGATTTCTGGGGACCTTAGTAGTCCCTCGAGTCACATTCCGCTCTGGTACCCCCAAGGGACATCCCTCGCAGTGCCCCCCACTTTACTCCACTTTGGGCCTTCACCTCCACACTTAAGAGAAAAGTATTTCATTTCCCGCTTCTTTACAACGCTTTTCAATTCGTTCCCCCTTCACTTTTCAAAGCTTAAATTTTTAGGTATTCATCGCCTTTCCCCAATGTCCCCAAAACGCATTCCCCACCCTTCAATACCCTTCCCTCGACCCTTCTCCCCCTCTCTACCACACTAGTTTTTTAAACCCCACCTCCCCTTCCCCACTTACCCCACTACCAATCTCCAAACCCCAGCAGAAGCACACAAACCTTTTCTCCCCTCCGCCCCCTACAACCCTTAAACCAAAGACGTAGCCATTCTAAAACCCCAGAGCTAAAACCAAAAAACCCAACCTCCCCCCACGGAGCCCTCGGGGGAAAGATGCCCCGTAGCCAGTAGGATTTAAAGGGAGGAAATCTTGCCAAAAACATTTTAAAGCGATACAAAAAAATTTCCCCAAAACCCTTTAAAATTTAAAATCATGTTGGGCAGAACTGTACACACAAATTTACTTTTTGAAAATTTTTCTTTAACCCTTTTCCCTTTTTTTTTCCTCCTTTTTTAAGGGGCGGACCTCCATTTCTCCACTTTTAAGGGGATATAATATTCTAAGGGTTTAAATATATGAAATGCACTCTTGGTTAGGTGGCTGGAACACAAATGCAAAGGGGACACAAAAAGTTTTGATTTTTTTTAGGAAAACTCGAGTTTCTTCCCCCAAAAGGGGTTTTATCCAAAACTGCCATGGCGGGAAACGCCCCCCACCTCTTAAAAGTGCTTTTAGCAAATTTTTGTGGGTTTTGGAGTACCCCCCAATTTCATTCCAATACATTTCCTTTCCCGATTTAAAAAAAACAAAAAAGTTTTCTGTGCTTTTCTAACTGATAACTTTATCTAACAAATTTGCCCCCGCAAAATTTTTACCCATCATAGTTTTTTTAAAAAATTTTTGTGGGATGTTAACCAAATTTTTAGGAAAAATTTCTTTGCAAGTGGCAAGCTATCACAAATGTACTTCAAATTTAAGGTCAGAAAACTAAATAGTGGGCAAAGGGGGCATCTGATTCCCCGGGTTTTTAGATTAGGTCAAAAGGGCGTGAATCATCGGGGGGGGGTCAGAATTTCCAGATGAGGGGGCTGAAAACAGAAACCCAAAGGTTTTTTATTGGGTTTGACCCTACATGAAAATTTTAAACACTAGGATAAACACAGTTCCCCAAAAGTAATGTTCAAATTTTGGGAAAAAGATTTTTAAGGCAATCCTGATTTAGTCCCGCGGGTAAGTAGGTACTTTTTCTTTACAACTTTGGGGGTATTGCCCCAAAAAGCTAGAACGCTGCCAATTTTTAAAGAGCCCTCCCCCCTATACATTGTGTGTGTACCCCGAGGTGGAGCAACCACTTCCCATGTCCTTTTTATATTTGTTATAAACTGTATGAATTTCCCTTACAAATTTTTAATAAAACCCTCAAAATTTTTTGAAAAGAAAAATAAATGAACTATTTAAAACAAACAAATAGTTCCCACATCATTACAAAATTTTGGTATATATTCAGCTTTTCCCGTGGCATCAAGGAAAACTTTTAAACGCCCGCTGCCACCCGGTTTGACTCATTAATTTAGCCCCCGCCAAAACTTACCTTTAATTTTTTTAAAAACCTTTTTCACACATTTTGTTTATTTGCTAATTTTGGTCAAGTTTAAAATTTTGGGTCAACATCTTTCAGCAAAATTTTTTTTTTTTCAATGGTTTCCCCCAAAAATTTATTCCCCCAAAAGTTTTTTTTTACATCAAATAGTGTTCCCCAGGGCTTTTTCCCCAAAAAATAGGTTGGGGTCCCTTAAAAAATATGAACCCCTTTCCTTTATTGAAATGGGAAAGGAGGAATTTTTCTTTGGTCATGCCAAAAATTTGAAAAAAGGAAAAAATGCGAGTTTCCTGGTCCCCAAAATGTGGGGAAAATTTCTCTAAATCCCCTTTTTTGAAAATTTAAACATGGCAATTTTTAAAATAAATTTCCCCATTTTTCCCAAACCTGAACATAAGTACATGGTCTGCTGGGTTTGAAAAAATGTTGCCATGTTAAAAAAATCTCCCTACCAAAAAATGGATGGAATCAGAGAAACCCCAAGAGGCCATCTGGTCATAATGAAGAGATTTTTATTATTTTATTTTTTTTTTTTTTACATTGTAGCCCCATAAGGGCTGTAAGGGATATGGAGAAATCTTGATGTTGGGCGAAATCGCCCGTTGGTGACGTAGTTGGGAAAAAATTTTTTTTTTTTAAAATGGGAACCCGTGGTCTCACGTGAAAAATCTCATTTTCTATGATGTTCTTGGGAAAAATTTCCCGGGTTTTTACGCATGCAGCCCCCAGAGTCCCCCGTCCCACTCGCAAACGGGAGATAGGGGATCTGCTTCCCCCCTGTTGGGGGTTTTTGGTACTCGGGCGATGGGTTTTACAGTTGCTCCTTGGGGAGACTTTAACTCGGGGGCCTTCTGCTCCCCTACCAGGCTTTGAAAGAGTTGCTCCGGGGCCCGGGTCGAACTCGGGACTTGAAATTCAGCACTCCAAGACGCTAAACCCCTTGGCCACCCCCCCCTATCTATTTGATAGTCATTGCATCAAATACAATGGGCCCCAAAGAGATCACCTTTGGCATTGCCCCTGCTTTTTTTTAAAGGGTTACCAGATTTTGATGATCCAGCCAAAAATTTAAACAAAAAAAACTTAAAGGGGGGAAAAATTTATACCCCGGGGGTTTAAAAACGTCCCAAAAATTTCGAAAATCTTGGGAAAAAGTCCTGCTAAATTTTCCCCGGGGAGGTGGTCCGGCCCCCGTTTCCTTTAGGCCCCGTACCCCAAAAATACGATTTAAAAAACCCCTTTAAAATTTTTAACCCCCATTGAGCCACGGGCCCAAACCCCCGGCCCGACGTGATATACATAAGAAAATCTATTTTTCCCCCCCTTTTATGTTTAAATTTTTTTGTTTATTTCCCTTTTACTTTTCGATTCTAAAGTCATGTATATACGACCCCTTTTGGGCTTTTGTGTGGGCTGTTTGGGGCGAAAAAATACTCAACGTTTAAACTCGTTTAAATCAAGTCACTAGTTAAGGGGAAAAAGACCCGGGAAAAAAGCGCTACGTTGATTGCTTTTTTATTCTTATTACCCCCGCCAAAGAAGTCCCAAAGGGGGGTTATATTTTCCCCAAACCCGTTGTCTGTTTTTTTTTGTTTTTTTTGTTTTTTGTTGTTTGTTTGTTTTTTGTTTGTTTGTTTGTTGTGTTTCCCAATTTTTTTTTTTTTTTTTTTCCCTAAAGTTCGATTAGATTTGGGCCAAACCTAGTATACCCAAATCTATTTAGTATAAGGAAGAACTTTATTTAATTTTGGGTGAAAACGAATCATAAAATGTTGCCCCTGGCAACCAAATTTATGAAAAAAGGGCTCCAAATTTTTTTTTTTTTTTGTTATGGGTAAAAAATTTCCGTTTTCTGTTTTTTGCGCTTAGGGGTCACTGAGGCCTTGGACACACTTGGGGAAACTAGATTTTCTGTAACTTCATCATATCTGGGGAAAATTGAAACCCTTTGGGGGCCCCCCTTCCCCCCCCAACCCCCCCGCCGCCCCCCCCCTATCAGGAAAAAAACCGGGCCCCCCTTGCGCCCCCCCCCCCCCCAAAACCCCCCCCCCCAAAGGTTGAGCCCCCGGGGAAGGAAGAAAACCCGGACCGGGGGTCTTGGGGGCCGGCCACAAAAGGGGGCGTTCCCCCACCCGCAAAAAAGGGGGGCCCCCCCCGCCCCCCGTTTTTGGGGGAAAGGTTTGGCCCCCCAAAAAGTTTGGGAAAAACCCCAAATTCCCCTTAAAGGGCCCCATTTGGAAAGGAAAAAGGGAAGAAAGGAACCAAAAGGCCTTGCCCGCCCCCCCACCCCCCCCCCAAACAGGGGAAAATTTCACCCCCCCAGGAGGCCCCCCAAAACCCCCCCCCCCCTAGGCATCCCCCCCGCCCCCGCCCCCCCCCAAACCCCCCCCCCCCACACCCCCCAAGGCCCGCTTCCCCCCAAACCCCCCCCCCGAGCCCCTTTGGATTCCCAAAAGGCCTTTGCCCCCCCAACCTTTCGTTTTTTTACTCCCCCCCTCCATTTTCCCCGTATCCCCAAAAATACCCCCCGAAGGGGCCCCTTTCCCCCGCCCTTGCCAAAACCCCCGAAACCCCCTTTTTTTTAAAACAAACCAAAACGCAAGGGGGCCTTTTTGCCCCCAATCCCCCCAAGCCCAAAATTTTGGATTTCCCCCAAAATTCCCATTTTTCCCCCCCTTTTTAACCCCCCCCAAGGCGAAACAATATTTAATTTTTAAAACCCCTTCAACAAATTGGGGGGAAATTTTAATATTCCCCCCAAAAAACTTTTCATTTTTTTTTTATTTTTCAAGGGTTTAAAAATATTACCCAAAATTAAGAAATATACCCCCAAAAAAAAACGGTTTAAAAGGGTTTGTTTTTTCCCCCCATTGTTCTTTTTGTTTTTTTTTTTTTGTTTTTAAATTTCCCAAAATTTTTACCCATTTAAAAGATTTTCTCGTAACTTCATCGTATCTGGGTAAAATTGACCATGTTGGACCCCCCCCCCCCCCCCCCGCCGCTCGCAACCCCGTCATCGAGAATATTCGGGCGGAGGTATGAGCTCTACTGAGTGCCGCCCCCCCCCCTAGTTGCTTAAATGTTTTGTTGTTTTGTTCACCGAGAGGATAGTATTATATGAGTACCTGAGTGGGTACTTGAGTAGGTAATTTTACTCAGGTACTCACAACAGGGGACCAGGTATCACTACCTCCGCCAACGAAGTTGGAGGGAGGTTATGTTTTCACCCCGATCTGTCTGTTTGTTTGTTTGTTTGTTTGTTTGTGTACAGGATTTCTCAAAAAGTTATGAATATATTTGGACCAAACTTGGTATAGCGGGTCTATTTGGTATAAGGAAGAATTGATTTAATTTTGAATGAAATTGAATCATAACTGTTGCCATTGCAACCAATTGAAAATCCGATTTTCCCTATCCTTTAACATGGTGAATGAAATATTCGGGCAGAGGTATGCGCTCTACTGAGTGCCCCCCCCCCCCTAGTTATAGCTGCTTCCGTCATCCCTCACCCAGGAGACAGGTTGCCCCTCGCACCACACCCAAGTGACATGCATATCAATTATTGCCCAAAATGAGCTTTTTGGTATCAAAATGGTCTCAATTCAGTCATACTAATCTTGCAGTATTGTTTACTAACAACTCTAAGCCATTTTATTTCAGTATGCAGGAATACGAAAGAAGTGATCATCTTGCGTGCACAAAATTAGCTCTCCTGTAAAGTTGCATTTTTTTTTAATTCAAGTCTTAATAACTTTGCAAGGAATGCACATATTTTGTTCATATTTTAGCAATTTTTTTATTAATCAAAATTCTATTTTTCTCTTTTGCAGACATCGAAGGCGAGTTTATTTTTACAGATATATTAAATTTGAAACGTTCACACAATTGCAAATTTTATATATTCTACTAAAATAACATAACATTTTGAATATATACAATGGTTTCAAAAATATTACCACAAAGTAGAAATATATGCAAAAAAACGGTAAAGTATGTTTACCTCCCATAGTTCTTCATACATTTTCATGAAACTCATACATAATCATGTTTATATAATACAACAATATTACCTATAATATGAACTCTACCGGTGAAACAATAAAGTGAACAGGGATTCCCTCTTTTCAATTTTCTTTTCCCCTCCTTTCAAGGGATTCCTTCCGTTTCAATTTTGCATTCATGCAAAGTTGAAACGGAAAAAGGATAAATATTGAACAAAGATATCTGTAAGTTTTTGGGTTGTGAAAATATACCACTAGAGCAAACCTCCTTTCCTGTATCCCAAACCTTGTAGCTTTCTTGCTAGTGATGGCATTTGATATAAGTCCTTTAAGAAGATCAAGCACTTTCGGGGCAGAAAATTTGAAGCCCTCGCTGTTGTTGTGTTCTCACAGCCTACATTCCCATTCGCTGTATTCGCCTACGCTGCCTGTAGATGGTGTTCCGTAAGAGCCTTATAATTGGTGTCCCTGAGAATATGGAACGTGTTACACATTTACACATTGTTTGCATAAGCAAAATTTAGTAACATGATTATATATCATAAATGTATATGGAGAAATTGGTATGGCTAGTAATGAAGAAGGAATGAGCTGTGGAGTGATGAGGGTGGTGAAGCACAGGACACTGAGATGGAGTGGACAACATGGAAATAATGTGTGAGAGGGAGATGACAAGAAGGATATACATGTGTATAATATATGTTGAAAGTCTGAGAGGATGACCCTATGATAAATTGGAGGATCGGTTGGAGTATGTGAAAAAAGAAAGGATGCAAGAGTAAGAGGACTGGTAGATGTATTAAATAAAATAACATGACAATTATAATATGCAAAATATTTGCGTATCATTTTACAGTCACTTTAAATCTAAAATTATGTATTGTGCAAGAGGAACAGAAAAATTATTATTCCTCAAATTTAAGATTGTTTGGGTACTTTGAGGGTTGGACATCCTGCTGACCCTCACTGATGTTTCATGCAATATCATCTGTTGAAAAAAAAAGTATGTTGATAGTTAAATAGCAATAATTGAGAAAAGATTTTCATTATGTTCTTCATAGGAATGAGGTGAATTACCATTATGGAAGGAAATGCAGGATGGTGAATAGGAAGTGGGTAAAGAAGATGAGGGGAACATGTGAGTATGTAGTGAGGAGCAAGGTTGGTTGACAGTTTTTTTAGGAATAGAAAAAGTAACTGTCAGTATCAATAACAAACAAACACTACCACCTGATATTATGCAAATTTTAGGAAACGAAATACTCGATGGGTTTTTCCCCTCTACAACATCCCAGTTGTAATGGTTTGATGCTTCAGTTCGAAGCTTTGTTTGTCATTGTGTTCGGGGATTCAGTTTAGGGCTTCATGGTTCATATTCGTGTTTACTCCATACCTTGAGAAAATAAACCGTGCAGTTATGGCTCGCACACGCTGACAGCTACACCTGCGTTTGTCTTGCCTCCTCCTCACTCGGCCCTGCCCATGACATGGTGGCAGCTAGAGGAGTCCCCACGCTGCTGTCAGTGACGTACAATTAAATCACTGCAGCCATGAGTGGCATGACGGGCATCACCGTGCCAGCACTCGACTGGGACGCTGAGGACCTGCCCACGGCTTTCCGGTGCTTTCGCAACTATGTGAACCACGTCTTCAATGGGCCACTTGCGGAACAAAACGGGGAGGCTAAAGCTTCGTACCTTATGCTGTGGCTCGGGCCTGTTGGAATATAACTATTGGAAACATTTAGTTTAACGGAAAAACTGAAAAAGGAAGTGAAGTGTATCCTCGATCGTTTTGAGACCCACTGTGCACCGAAAACAAACTTTCGTCTGGCTCGTTACAACTTGACGAAGCTGAAGCAACATGAAAGTGAGTCCCACGACAACTTTATCGCACGTCTGCGGATACAAGCCGACAAGTGTAAATTTGGGAGCTCTAAGTGTGAAAGAATTCTTGAACAGTTAATAGCCGGTGCTACACACGAGAAAGTGCAGGAAAAAACTGCTAGCTAAGGACGAAAAGTTCACCTTAGATAACGCCATTGACTTATGTCGTACATTCGAGGCCAACAAAGCCCACATGGCAGAGTTCGTAAGTGAAAAGCCTCAAATTAATGCTGTTCGAACCTCAACAGTGAATCGTGGTGGTCCGCAGGCAGCAGCACAAATGGATTGTTCATACTGCGACCGAACTCACGGTTACGATCGCTCCCAGTGCCCTGCTCGCAGATCAATTTGCAGTTATTGTGGGAAGATGGGGACATTGGGCAGCCGTGGTCGGGGGAAGCGGTATCAAAACCGTGAACAGTCCTTCCCTTCTGTGCCTCCGCCACCATCCCCTCGTGAGTATCGAAACGTGATACGCAGACCACACAGCTCACCGAGCCATCCATGAAGTATTGGCCACAGCTGTAAGTGATGAGGAACAGTTGATGTTCGATTCTGTCCGCATATGCAGCAACAAAAACCACGGGGGTAAGAAAAGAGGCATTTGTTGACGTCCATGTTACCATCCCCAGGCAGCCAGGCAGCCACAGTATGCACGCCAAGATTGATACAGGTGCAGATGGTAACATACTACCCTTACGCTGCTATAAAATGTTGCCGCCAGGATTATCGCTGCAGAAGGAGAACATACGGATTTCAGCCTACAATGACTACCAGATACCTCACCATGGCTCTGTAACCATGAACATACAGCATGGCTCCTGTGAGTGTGTGACAAAATTTTATGTCGTTGAAACAGACAGCCCTATTATACTTGGCCTGCCGACGTGTGAACAGCTTGGTGTGGTCACTATCCATACTCACGACGCTAAGAATCCGGCACCGCATAAAATGGCGGCTGTCACACATCAGTTAAACGAGCCAATTAGAACAACTGAATACCTACGCCAACTCTACCCCGACTGTTTCGAGGGTCTTGGCCAGTTCAATGGTACTGCACACATAGAGTTGAACCCAAGTGTCCGGCCTGTCGTTCACGCCCCACGAAAATGCCCCATACACCTTCGTAAAGACTTGGAAAAGGAATTGGATCGCATGCTGAAATTAGGAGTGATAGCAAAAATGGATGAACCAACAGAGTGGGTTTCTAGCCTCGTCTTCGCTCGAAAAGCTAACGGATCATTACGTGTATGTCTTGACCCCAAAGACCTGAATAGAGCCACCAAACGGCCTCACCACCGCTTAATAACCCCGGAAGAAGTCACACACCAGTTATCCGGTTCCACCTTGTTCACGAAATTGGATGCACTCTCCGGGTATTGGTGTGTAGTGCTCGACGAAGAGTCTAGTAAAGCCACGACCTTCAACACACCGTTTGGAAGGTACCGCTTTATAAGGATGCCGTTTGGGTGGTATGGCTCTCAAGATGTATTTCAGAAGAAAATGGACGAAATACTGAACGGGTTGAGTGGGGTAATCAGCATTGCAGACGACATTTGTGTTCACGGGTTGGACCAAATCGAACACGACCAACGGCTACACCAGTTAATGATGAGAGCACGAGAGCGTGGGCTTGTGTTAAACTTTTCTAAGTGTCACGTAGGGCTGAAGGAAGTGACTTTCTTCGGACACTGCTACCACCCGTCAGGAGTTTCACCAGACTCCTCAAAAATATCAGCTATTCAGTCACTAACGGCACCAACAACAGCGCAGGAACTACGTTCATTTCTTGGCCTGTGCACCTACGTTTCAAGTTACATCCCACGATTCTCAGACTTAACACATCGCCTGCGGCAACTGCTCAAAGAAGATGCAATCTACCAATGGTCTCACGAGCATCAGTCTGACTTCGAAATGTTAAAAAGCACCATATCAGCTGAGACAACACTGTTTCATTACCGCCCAGAGTTACCTGTTAACGTCGAGGTGGACGCATCGTGTATCGCTATCGGTGCCGTTTTGCAGCAGGATGGGCGGCCGGTGTGCTACGCATCTAAAAGCCTCACAGAGACGGAACAACGATACGCAAATATAGAACGTGAGATGCTGGCGGTCGTCTTCGGATGTGAGCGATTTCGCACCTACCTATACGGTCGGCCATTCACTGTGACAACGGACCATAAAAACCCTTGAAATGGTCACTCAAAAGTCATTAAATAGTGCCCCAGCTCGGTTGCAGCGCATGCTACTACGGCTCTTGGAATACGATGTCACCGTGCGGTACAAGCCAGGCCGTATGATGCTCGCTTCGGACGCACTTTTCACGCCTCCTGCCGACCGTGGGGTGCCCGTCCCGATGAACATGGAAGTGCGTGTCGACCTTCTTCACTTCTCACCGGAGCGACTAGAGGAGCTACGGCGCGCAACAGCAAGTGACGAGGTACTATCACTGGTGAGACGCATTATTGTGGATGGATGGCCGGATCGGCGGTGCCAGTTGAACCCACAGATACGCGACTACTGGAGTGTTAGGGACTCGTTGGTGATAGATGACGGCGTCATACTGAAGGGGAACGCGGCCGTCATACCGAAGCTACTACGTGCGTGGTACATCGATAAGCTTCATGATGGTCACCAGGGGCGCGTGAAAATGGAACTCCGTGCCAAAGACGCCGTGTATTGGCCCGGGATGCGTAACGACATCGAGAGTAAAGTAAACGCCTGCCAACCCTGCCAGTTCACCGCCCAGCAAACGACAGCATGGAGCTAAACGCCGGATCACCAGCATCCAGTACCCCAGGGGCCGTGGCAAGATGTCAGTACAGACCTGTTTACTACAACAGTCATAATTATATTCTTGTAGTTGATCATTATTCCTCCTATGTATTTGTATATAAATTGACAGGGACGACCAGCCGCGACGTAATAGAGATACTGATGCAGCTATTCGCAGAACATGGCTCGCCAACAACCCTCTACTCAGACAACGGACCGCAATTTGACAGCCGTGAGTTTGCCAACTTTGCCGCAAGATTTGAGTTCCGGCACACCACATCCTCGCCGCTACACCCACAGAGCAACGGCATCGCTGAACGTCAGGTACGGATCGTGAAAGATTTTTTAAAAAGAAGTAATGGCAACGACGCATTTTACAGAGGATTACGCTGCTTAGAAGCACGCCCTTGGACGCACACCTGCCATCACCTGCCGAGATGCTGCTCGGGAGGAAGGTGGACACCCTTCCGCGGCGCGCCTGTGGTGGGCAGCCGAACCACCGTGAGCAGCTCGAGCGGCGCCGGGAACAACAACGACTCAACTTTAACGCGCGCTTTCAACGTCATACGCCTGTACGGGCGTTCGATGTTGGGGATCCTGTATTGGTCCGTAATGCGAGAGCAAACGAGTGGCAGCCCGCTACAGTCGTAGATAAGCATCACACCCCTGCATCATACATCGTACAACCAAAGCCTGCAAGGGAAGTCAATCCACCCGAGACGAGTGACGGCGAAACGGCAACAGAGGACAGGATGCACACGCCTCCCGCGTGGCGGAGGGAAGCGATGCCTTTACGCCGCACCGCCCAGATGATCCGTCCTGACCCTGTAAGGACACGCTCGGGTCGTATCAGCCGCCCTCCAGAACGTCTACAGTTATTAATTTTATGTATGGTTCACTTATGTTTTAAACCTTTGCATTGCATGTTTTAAGTGGATTCGAGTTTTCAAGATAGATTTTGTGTTCGCTATATTTTGAGCTTCAAACCTAAAGTATTTTTATTTCTTAGTCGTAGGCATATGACTTTATTGAATGTTTTTTTGTACTTCTTTTTAAAAATTTAGAAGGGAGATGTAATGGTTTGATGTTTCAGTTCGAAGCTTTGTTTGTCATTGTGTTCGGGGATTCAGTTTAGGGCTTCATGGTTCATATTCGTGTTTACTCCATACCTTGAGAAAATAAACCGTGCACTTATGGCTCGCACACGCTGACAGCTACACCTGCGTTTGTCTTGCCTCCTCCTCACTCGGCCCTGCCCATGACACCAGTGAGGTGAGGTCACTGGTGCTGCTGGCACCATGGAGGAGGGCAGCATGGGCTCCTGGGACACATCTGAAAACCACACATTGTTGATGTCTTTCTGAGAGCCTGTATACGTAAATTTATCGAAACAAGGTAAACTTAAGGGGTTTTCTGCGGGGGATTTTTGGTTGCAATCGGAAAATTTTCAGTTGCAAACGGTCACAACAACAACAACAAATGATTGCGGGTCGGGCCAATCATCTTCCCTGGATGGTTGAACAGGGATCGAAATTTGAGCAACCGAAAATGTTTCGGTTGCAATCAGGATCCCCGCAGAAAACGCCTTTACATTTGTCTAACATTCATAGGTGAGGCTAACATCATGCAAAATGTTAACGTTATAACTCTCAATACCATTAATTTGCTGTGGCTGTGGGGTGATGGGTGGGAGACTGTGGCTGGTAAAGGGGATTGGGCAGCACTTCAAAATCGGTGCCAAAACAATCTGACAAAAGTAGATATCAGTAATAATCATGTATATAATTAAAACAGAGGTACTGTACCTGGCAATGCTAAAGCCATATCATTAGGAGAGAGAAAAAAATAAACTTAGTCCAATACACTGATAAGGCTGGAAACCATTAGCAAAAATAAATACACTCTTAATATAGATGGGTTGATGACAACAATAACTCAGTCTCACAATAACTCGGTTAATAATAAGAATATGGGCTTCCTTTGATAGAATGTCAAAAGGAAGGTAAAAGGAATGTAACCTAACCTAACCCAACCAAAGTATTCCCACAGCCATGAGAAAATACAAGAGAGAAACAAATATTATATTAAAAGAGTCCGATTTTAATAAATAAAATCGAATTTAATAAAAAAAAAAATATCAGTTTTACTTAAAAAAAACGGGATTTTTCCAACCCAGATAGTTGGAGAAACGTGATGACGAAGTGTGAGTCGAGTTTGAGATAGTATGGTGGCATATGCGTAGTAGAGACAGCCCCAATGAACTTACAATGACCAAATGCTAGAACACGACACCATATTGCTTAATTACATGCAGAGGGGGGGGGGGGGGGGGTTGATATCGTGATAAACAATATTTGGCCGATTAAACCGAAGAGAACATTACATCGGCCATTTAAGGCTTTTATCCGGACGCTGTGCTGGGACAAGAATGGTTTGTGTGTGGATGGAGGGGAAGAGGGACTGAGGAGTCAGCGAGGACTAGGTGGTAGGGTAAAAAAATGCGAGGTAATATGAATGTTTTTGACTTTCAGAGGTTGATAGATATGATAGGATTGGAGATTAGGAGAAGAGGAGATTGGGATTGGGGGTAAAAAAAGCAGAAAGAGAAGGAAAAAAAATAAAGGGGGAAATGTAAACTTTTTATCCCCCTCATTTTTGGATTAACCTTTTTCTTGGGAGAAAATCGCCCCCTAAATTATTTTTCCCCAGGGGAAATTTTGGGTTGAGACAAAGGCAAAAACCCAAAGGGGGGGGTTTATTTTGGAAAAAGAACAGCAACCCCCCCCAAACCCTTTTCCCTCCCTATCCCATGGGTGTAAATTTTAAATTTACAAAGCGGGAGGGGGAAGCGGGAGAGGGAGCGGGGGGGAAGGAAGAAAAACGAACGAGACAAAAACCCCAAACAAACAGAGACAAAGGGAAAAAAAAATAAGGAAAAAAGAAATCATTATGTTTGGGAGAAGCGAAGGACGGAGCGAAAAAAAAGCAAAATAAAAGCGAAGGACAAGCCGAGCCAGGGAAAAAAGAAAAAAAAAATGAGAGGGGAAAGGATCATTTTTTATAAAAAGCGGGAGATTTTAAAAAATTAAAGCAAGTTTATATTACGATAAAATAATAAATAAATAAATAAACACTTATTAAAACCCTTTAAAAAATAAAAATAAATAAAAAATATATTAAATATATTTTTATAAAAAAACAAATAAAAATTTAAATATTAATATATAAATATATATTTAAATATATTATATATATATATATATATAATATATATTTAGAATAATATATAAAATATATTTTATATTATTATATTTAATAAATTTTATATATATATATAATATATATATATATATATATAAAATATAATATTTTTTTTTTTTTAATATATATTATATATTTTAATATATATATATATATATATAATAATATATTATATATATATATTAATAATAATATATAATAATATATAATATCTTTTATATATATAAATATAAATAATTATATAATATATTAAATATACTATTTTAAATTAATTTATATATATATAATATTATATAATATATATAATATAATTATATATATATTATATTTTAATAATATATATTATTTTTTTTTTATATTTTAAATTTAATAATAATTATATATTATATATATATATATATAATATATATATATATATATTATATTTTATAATTTTATAATATTATATTATATAAAAATATATTATATATATATTATATATTTTTTAATTATTATATATATATATATATAATATATTTTAATAATATATTATTAATATAAATATATATATTAATTATATATATATATATATAATTATACTTATATATATATATATAATATATATATATATAATATAAATATACTATATATATAATATATATATATTACTTATATAATTTTTTTAAATATTAATATATATATATATATATATTATTATTTTAATTAAGTATATATATATACTATATATATATATATATATTATATATAAAATATATATTATATCAAATATATTATATATATATATATATTAAAATTTTATTATATTTATAATATATATATATATAAAATTTATATAATATATTAAATAATATAATATATAAATATTATATATAAAATATTATAATATATATATATATATATATATATATTTTATATAAAATATATATATATATATATATATATATATATTATATATATTTATATATATATATATAATATATAAAATATATATAAGTATAATATATATTTTTCTATAATAATATATAATATATTATACTTTTATTATATAATATATATATATATATATATAATTATATATATATAATATATATAATTACTATTATACCAGCCTGCCCCCCAGGCAGAGCCGGGGGAGGCGGTAGCGGAGGGTTAGTGTCCCCGACTGGCGTTTCGGTGACCCGATTCGATCCCGATAAAAAACCCAAAAACTTTTTGCACCGCGAGGGCCCAAGAAACCCACATGCCTGCCCACATCTCTTTCTTCGACTGCAGGCACGGAGGGCACAGGGGGCGGGTTTTAGCCCCCCCCTCCCCCCCCCCAGGGGGCCCTAAAAACCTTGGACCCCAGGGCCACCATCCAAACCCTGTAAACCCCCCCAGGCCCAATCACCCTGGGGACCCCCCAAATATTTTAAATTTAAAAAAAAAAAAAAAAAAAATTAAAATATTTTATTATATAATATGAATATAAAGATATATATAAATTATAATATTAATATAAAATATATATAATATATATAGAAAAGATAATTAAATTTTTTAAAAAAAATTATAATATATAATTTATTATATATAATATATAAAAAACCCCAAAATATATAATTTAAATTTAGAAAAACTGAGACATATGAAAAAACCCTTTAAGAATTAAAAGAACATGCGCACAAAAAAATATGTTTGGAAAATAAGAATTTCCCGGCTCACAAAAATTTGAAAATGTAAGGCCCCAAAACAAAAATTTAGATATAAAGAAAGAAGTTCAAAAACTAAGATGCCATTGACCCCTTTGGAAAAGTAGACGATCAAAAGAGTTGGAGTTATAATTTTATTGGGATTTTTAAAAATTTAAAAGGAAAAATCAAAACTTGAAAGGGGTTTAATTAGAACGGTTTTTGAAAAAGGTTGAGTACCCCTTAGAAAAGGAAAAGGGGAAAATTTAGCAAGAGGAAAAAATTTGGGGCCAGGAGGGGGGGAAACACGAAGCAAGTTTTTGAAAATGGAAAAATTTGAGGACCGTGCCCCCTAACCTTTGGGCCCCAAAAAAGGGAAGGAGAACTTTTTAAAAAATTTTCCCCAGGCATAACATAGTCACAGAATGGGGGAGAAGGGGGAACAAAATTTATCAAAAGAGTAGAATTTTTAGCAAAAATTGAGCAGGTTCAGCTTTTAAATAGATGAGACGCTGTGAAACCCCTAGGGTGAAGTATAGGAGGGGAAAAATGCAGAAAAAAATGTAGGATGTAATTAGCTAGATGCCAGAAGTCGCGAAAAAGAGTTTTATTTAGAAGATTTTTAATTTTCAAGAGAAGAAATTTTGGGTGTTTAAAAAAAAATTGGGGAATGTTCGGGCAGAATATAAAAAGCAACATTTTAAAGGGGATGGATTACTACTGTGCCCTCGTAAAACCCCCTCTTATCTTGGACATCAAACGAACAAGCAGAGTTAAACCCAAATTGATGGTTTTAAATTTAAAAAAAAATGGTGGAATTACGCCCCCAGGGGAGACAATTACCCCAGTTATGCGCTCGCAACAAAGAGATGTGTTCTGTATGGAAAATAATGATATTCCCTGGAAAATCGAGTAAAATGCCCTAGGGGTTCCACGTAGCTCAATTTAAACCAGAAGCGTTCCGCTTAGGGGGTCCCGGGGGCGGCCCCGGAGCGATGTGACAGGTTACATAAAAAAAAAATGTGATCGAAGGAACACAAATGAGATAATAATTTCAAAGAGTAAGGAGAAAGGTTAGTAGTTCGAATAATATCATGAATGTTGGGCGTATCTCCAAAGCGGCCAGGAATACGGGTAGGTTGCTCCACCAGGTACTATTGGTGTTGGAGGTTAGAACAGTTGGAGGCTTGTTCACCAGGTTGGTCAGTGAAAGAAGATGAAAGCCAAGGCTGATTGTGAACATTGAAATCGCCAAAAATGGAAATCTATGCTAAAGGAAAATGAAATGAGATGTGCTCCACTTTTGATGCTATATAGTCGACCAATTTTACATAGTCCGAGGAGTCAGGTGAGATATTATACAATACATATAAATTTAGTAGTAGAGTGAAGTCGAGGCCAGATGGTAGAAAATTCGAAAGATTTAAGACCGTTGGCACGAGATCAAGTGCTTTCGTTGCGTGCATATACGCAACAGCCAGCTTTGGATAAAAAATGAAAATATAGACAGTAAAAGGAGACAGAAACGGACTGCTGTCAGTGATCACAGACGTATTTTACTCACCATTACTATCACCCACCATGGTTGTTTTTATTGTCTCTCCTGGTATGCCAATGCCACGCACTATTACAACCATCATTATCACTAATCACCACCACTAAGTTTTTACTAAAAAACAACGTGAATAACATTTTAGATAAATGATTATATACAAGTACATCAGCGGCAAGTAAAGCTTCGTGTGCTCAGACGAGTGGCAACAAAAGGATGAGAGAAGGCGGAGGACCAAGAGGGGAAAGATGGAAGAGGGGGAGGAAGGAGAGGAGGCAGGAAGACAGAGGAGCCGCCAGTTCTGTGCTAATGGTCGGCTCTCAGTCAGGCGCCATTGATCGGGTCCTCGCTGCCAAGGAGGAAACAGGCGTTGTTGAGTGTTGTGTGTGTCTTGGGTGTGGCTTGTCTGATGCTTGTGGGGTGTAAGATAGGCCCTGATTACATTGGGTGTAACTAACGTGTAGTGTTGGGGGGGAGGGGGACTGTCAGTGATTGGTGTATATGTAGTAGTGTTTGATGGGTATATTATCTAAGTGGGTGTGGTGCGGGTGTTGTGGGGTGTGTGTTGTTGTTGTTGTGTGTCAGGCCCGAGGTGGTTATCAATTTATATTATCAATTTTGAGAAATATGGAGGAGGAACAGTCAAGGAATATGAATACCCCGAATATATTTACACAAAAAATAAAATGAATAACTGGCTAGCCTCCAAGTAACAGGAACCAAACAACAAACTGCAACACTAACAATAGTGAGATCAGAGCAGGGGTAATGTCACCCTAAGAACTCCCTGTCCTGCCGCCTGGGGAGAGGTGAATTGCAACAACAATCTTCAGCACCATAGATACCATTTCAGACAGCGGATAGTGTTGAATGGTGTGCGTTAGTGAAGGGCCGTCAAGGACAGCGCCCGCGTCTTCAGAAAGGCTTTCAATGGATGAGAAACACAGCTTGGTGGTGGAGGTATTGTCAGCGTGGAGAGCTATTGTTGTCTGCCCGTCACAGCGATGCCCGGCCCCGGCGTAACCTTGGCTAGACTACCCCCTACCCCCTGGACACGCGAGTGAGAGTGTTGACGTGGTACCGGCCAACAAGTACTTGAAGCCCCGAAGCAGGCCGGCTGGTGAAAGTGAAATTGGTAATCACCGTTACCGGGACGCGGCAGATGTAATTCCTCACACATGCCCCCATCAATGCATCTACTGCACAGCCGATGACTAAGGATAACTGCAGCTGACCCGCAAAAGCACACAAAACATTTGTAAAAGGCTGGAGTGCAAGAATCAAACAGAGAAGAACTATTGCCGGCTGAGCATGTACGCTCCAATATTAGAGGCTTCTGGTCAACTTCATGGATAAATTCAATCCCTCTCAGGTACAAGTCAAGGATCTGGACGCCAAAGACGATAGTCATGCATCCCCTTTCGGATTGTAAAGTAACGTCGCTCCCCCTGTAATAGTTTCCGACTGGCGTAAGAGATGGGATGTGCATGATCATCATGGTAATGGAGAAATACAGCTCCCAATCCATAATTTGAAGCGTCGGTGCGCAGGACGAATGTCTGGCTGGGGTCCGGAAGCCGCAGAATGGATCCCGAGGACAAAGCTTGCTTCAACTGTTCGCACCGTAAATGCAGATCTTCCATCACTTGTAAGAGTTCCAGTACCAGCTTTCTTAACAAGTCAGAGAAAGTGACTGTGAGCTCCGAGGCACGTGTTACTGTAGTCTATCCAAAATATACTTGAAGGCAGAAATGTGAGAAGAATATACACAAATATAGTCAAAATCAACCTAAACATTAGCAAATCAAACCAACAAGCAAAATTCCCATAATTAAAGATGCAACAAAATAAAAAGCGAACATAAGGGCACAGACCGTTACTATACCAAAAATGAAGTAATAGTCGCCCTTGTAGTAGTAACAGTCATGGCAGCATTAGTAGAAAGATGGGCACAACATAGATTTCATATTGTATTCACTTTGTAGTGGTGAGGGTGAAGTCGTACTCATCAACCTGAGTAGACTGATTCAAAGTGAGATCAAGATTAATAACATGTCCCCCAGAACTAGCTGGGCCATCAGACGTTAAATTATGCTGAGGTGAATAGTCAGTACCCTCACTTGAGCAGGAGAACATATACTTTTCCCTGGGCTCAGATGTAGATGAAATCTCATCGAGGTCTTGTAACAGGTTTTCCTCGGGATCCAATAATGGTGAATTTTCGTTGAGGACTTGAAACTGCTTTCCTGCAGATGGTGGAGACAATAACAAGGACAATGGACCTACAAAATCGATGAGGACTTAGGAGAAGGGCTCAATTACGTCAGGTAACGGCTGAAGGCTACGATGTTTATCTGAGGATGACGCGACTGGTAACGGCTGAAGGGTACTGGACGTACCCGTCTCCTAGTTGACATGCGATAACACTTGTCGCTAAAACGACAGTAATCACAGAGATTCGAGCACATTTTTGGCCAATAAAAGTTTTAGAGATCTTCATCAGAGTCTTATGATGGGAGAAATGACCAGCCAAAGGATATTCGTGAGTCAAACGTAGTATATAACAGGACGGTCCATAATGGGGACAACCAAACATAAATTATTTACCTGTTGTGGGCGATCGGAGGAGAGACATTTCCGGTACAGTAAGCCGTGTTCAAGTAGAAACTGGTAGGTGGCACCATCTCGTGCCTTCTCCACTTCACAAATGGTAGTCTTGGCACGTAGACACTGCAGTGAAGAACATGATTTCTGTAGTTGATGAAACTCATCTGGTGATAGAGGCTGACATTCAACAAGGGGAGCGTCTTTGGCATCATATGAGAGGGATTCAGCAGGAGAAACAGAGGCATCAATGAGAAGAGGAGATAACGGATCTTGTGGAAGTGAAACATCGATGTTTGGTCTTTATTATTATGAAGATAATGGTAATAATCGAGTTGAGAGTCAGGACTATTAGGAACTAATACACCGGGAATATTCCCAATTAAACCGCTAGCAAATTTAATCGGGGCCCAAATACGGCATCAGTCTAGCCAGTGTAAAATTGGCACCGTAAGTGACACCTAACAACAGGTAATTCATCGGTGCATCCTAAATAGTCAGCAACTTTTGCCTTGGGACAGAATGATGAGTTAATGTCTGGCAGGGCCTCTTCATAAACTACGACGACACCAGAGCACACAGATAGTTGATGACCATGCCCCATTGTTAGTCCCCGAAACTGAATAGTAAGGTACCTTACGATCCTCAATAAACAATACAACCCTATAGGGGGCGGCGACAGTTGTTTTGTCCATGAATTCTCGAGGATTATGGGGATAGCGTGGTCGTATGTGTTCAGCCTCTCCCCAATTGTGACATGATTTTTGTCACAGGTGAGATAGTTTGATGCCCCGAAGTGGGATCCTCAGCAGAGTAGGAATTCGAGGGGGAGATCTCTTCGCGCTATTGTAGGAAACCTTAGGATGGGCGTTGTGGGCGGAGTCCCAATCATTCGCTAGTTGTATTGCATCCTTCAGCTGGGCCGGCCTCCTTTCATTGATAAAGAGGCGAAGTTCAGGTGTTACGGAAGAATGCATCTGGTCAAGAAGGATAAATTACATCATATTCTCATACGTCTCGGCCAACGAGGAGGACTCAACCCAATAATCAAACATCCTAGATAACTGGTTAACGAAGTAATGGTAATTCTGCCCTACTTAAATTTTGGCCTACCTGAAATCTTCTCGGTAACCATTTAGAGTCTTACTGAAACCAGTAAATAGTGCCTGCTACAGTTCAGTTGTTCGTAGTTCTTAGTGGTGGATGATGGAAGGGACGCGTAGAGATCAGTAACCTTCCCCGTAAGGATGCAGCCCAGACGAACGGCGAAGGTATCGGCGAAGGTATATACAGTACCAGCATCTCGGCAACTCGCTCGAACCTCGTTAAGAAGGTGGCAATGTCCTCATAATCCTTGTAGGATGGTAAACTTGGCCTGGAGACCGGAACAGATGGTAATTGGACTGAGGGCTTACCATGAGCTGCAATTTCCGCCAATTAAATGTTTTTCTCCTGCTCAACTTGTCTCTCTTCCCTCTCGGTTTATCACTCTGCAGCTTCCGTCTTTCTCTCTGCTTGTCTTTCTTCTCTTTCAGCTTATCTTCCTTCTCTCTTCCTTTTGCTGTTCCAGGATCCAATGGCCAATATCAGTTACTTGCAGACTGGGCCTCACATTGGTGCTTCAGTGATTCGAACGAAAACATTGTAGATAAGACACATATATATGTGGAGTATGTTAAGTATGGGGAGGCGGTAGCGGAGCGGTTAGAGTCTCCGACTGGCGTTCTCGGTTACCCGAGTTCGATCCCCGAGGAAGCCCAAAACCTTTCTGCACCGTCGAGTGGCCTAAGAACACCCACATACCTTGCCTGTCAACTCTACCTTTGACTGCGAGTGCATCGGAGGACACAGGGGGCGGCATGAGCCTCACAGGCGTCACTATAAGAAGAGAAACCTGCCTGCGCCACCAACGGGCGAGGACCAAGCATCAGAACCCTCAAGTGAACCTCCAGAGTCTACCATCCGAGCCCTGGGTCACCACTGCCTACAGGCGCTATAGGCACCAATGTAAAAAAATAAAAAAATAATAAAAAAAGTAAATAAATAAATAAATAAATAAATATAGCAAAAATTCAGTAACCAATAACCAACCAAAACCCAACAAAACCCAAAATAAAGATGTACAAAAATAGACAACACCTCATGTGACTCAAGTCAAAACGCTCTCAAGCATTGCTCGGGGCGTCAGGCAACAAATGGCGCGCAAACGGCGGGGACTTGCAAATCAATAACGCCCACAATCTCATGAAGTATAATAGTTTATTTGATACCGTTTTTTTTTTTTTTATTTTTTTTTTTTTTTTTTTTTTTTTTTTTGTTTTATTTTTTATTCTTTTTTTTTTATGTTTTTTTTTTTTTTTTATTCTTTTTTTTTGTTATATTTCTTTTTTTGTTTTTTTTTCCTAATTTTTTTTTTTCTTCTTTTTTTTGTTTCTTTTTTTTTTCTTTTTTTCTTGTTTTTTTATTTTTTTGATTTTTTTTTTTCTTATTCCTTGTTTTTTTTTTTTTTTTTTTTTATTATTTTTTTCTTTTTTTTTTTAGTTTTTTTTTTAATCTTTGACAATGGTGGCCAATTATGTCAGGGCCGAGTCATCAAACATTGGAGGCATACGCCGGGGGTGGCGTCGCTTCGCCAACCTACACTGTGTTCTTCTTCCTGACTGCTAGGACACAGGAAAAAAACTTTAGTGTGGCACGTCTTTCTTGTGAAAGGCAGATACAGACAGCAGCCAGCCGGACTAACTCTGTCCGGGTGGGTCTCCCGAAACCCTAGGAAGGTGAGCTCGTCTTGAAGCTGCTTCGAACAGTCGAGGGCCTAACTTTTCAACGCTAATTAACAATACAACATCTCCCCGAAGATACATACAACACCTCCCCCAAGATGAATAAAACAAATATGAATCTAAGATGAACATTTATAACAAAAAAATCACACGAAAATATATACATTAACCACAAATACTCGAACATACAATGGTTATATAAAAAGAGCTAAGTGTATGAAAAGCCACAGGTCCCCAAGTGGACGTGCAGACGTTCAGGAGGCTGGCGTAGGCGATACTGCGACGGGGAATATTGTCTTCCTTGGACCAGGTGATGTGCTGTGTCAGACTGGGCAGGCGACGTAGGCGGCGTTGGTAAGTCTCCATTGCAGGATGAGACGTTGCAGGCCGAGTCGTGAGCAGGGGCGATACGGACGCAGAAAAATCGGCGATTTTCTCCAATAAAGTCTCCCACTGCCCAGCTTACGAGGTATTTTCGCCTGTCGCCAATCCGACCCACCTCGCCGCACGATCCCATAGCCTGTAAACGTTGTTCTGGACATCAACCCTGGAGGCCCGATGCGGTAAGCCATGGAAGTGTAAAGGGCGGAGCGGTAGTGACGCTGCTCGTCTCGATGCCGGAGATTGTCAGCTCTAGCATCACCTCATCGGCTGCGGTGCCACTCTGGGGCAAAATGCACGGTGATGAGTGGGCACCCCAAGACCGGCAACGGATGCCCGAAGAGGACTTGCGCGGGTGATCTTCCGCTAAGCGCGTGGGCGTATTCGTAGCTCCAGGAGGACCTCGTTCGAATTGCATCGTCGTCTAACTGCCTACGGTCGTTGTGCCCAAAATCAATTTTTTGGGACAGTCTTCACAGCTGCCTCGCGTGGACCGTTAGCTCTGGCGTAGGTCGGCGACGACATCTCGGGGTGAAATCCCAGCGATACAAAAAATCCTGCGCCATAGTGAGACGCAAACACTGGCGGGGTCCCCCGTCAGTCGCAGTAAGTCGGAACCCCAGTTCATGCCGGAAGAGGTGGCGTAAACTCAAGACTAGATGCGTCAGCAGAGGCAGTTGGGGACACGCTATCACATATGGCAGCCGGAGAGCCGATCCAACATATACCAAATATGTTCTGCCCGCCTACATGGGGGAAAGTAGTTGCCGACACCGACTCGAACACTCGAGTGGGCGGCCGGTCGTCAATCCAAGCGTTCGTTGGCGTGGCTGGGTAGTAACCATTACGGCAACGGGGACAGGCAGACACGGTGGTTGGCGAATTGTCGTTATCAATCCCAGGCCAGTAAACTGTTTGACGTGTCCGGCGCTTCGTTCGCCTCAATACTTGATGCACTTCGTGCAAGCGGCCGATAACTTCCTGCGTAGGCTGGTCACGGTGTGACTAGTCTCGCCCCGTATACGATCCATGTCATAATCCAATGGACAGAGGATGCCGGGACTCCCCATAAGGCGGATGATATGTGGAAAGCTGAAGGGATGTTCCGGAACCCCTGTAGGATGACTGTTTAACTGAGAAGAGTACTCGGGATCAACGTGAAAGCAGCAGCACATACCTTTCCAATCCTGGAATCTACCACTGGGGCGAGTCGAAAGCCATACTTCTGCTGCACCGGGGGACGCCTCCAAAGCCGCAATAAGGTCTCGTGGCAAACGGATTTACTCACTACAGCTGTGTCGAGGATTGGCTTCGGATCAACAGACCGGTGATGCGTGCAAGCGCGTTGGTTATTTGGTGCTTCCGTCCCTTCTTGCCAACTGCTGTAAAATGTACAGATTAACTCTCACGCCATACGTGCAGCCGCGGATTTTCTATCTCTGACCAGAAGCTTATGGTTCAAAATGGGCACCAAACGCGGTTTTTGGTGGATCCACTACCAGATCGAATGAGGCAAACCTGCTAGGAATATCCGCTCTTCTGACAGCCCCATTACGCAAGGCAGCCAGTTCCAGCTCAATTACAGCATACCGACTCTCTGCTTATCGTGAGGAGGAAACGTGAACCACACTGAACCATACACCAGAAGTCCCCGTGTTCTGCATTAGGCAACGAATCCCCAACCCTTCGCGTCCTGGCAGCATCCGTCTGCAGTACAAGTCGGCACTTTTCGGATCGAAGAATGCCAGGATGGGTGGTGATATAAGCACTCTTTTCACCTCGAGGAAATGCTTGCCTCGTGGTGTTCGGTCCATGGCCCAATACGGTTTTCTGATTCAGGAAGATCTCGAAGCGGGTTGTGGCTGCGTCGGCGATTGTCCTTGAGAAGCTCCCCAATGGTTGACCAAAACCATGAACGACCGTAAATTCAGTGATGTTCACAGGCCGAGGAAAATTCTTGATGCCGTGGACCTTTTTGATCGTTCGATGAGTAGCCATTTCCGTGACCTCGGAACCCACAGATTCCACTTCATTCCTCGCGAAGAGAAACTTCTTAGGTTTTAAAGTGAGCCGGCCTGTTCGCATCTTCGCATGATGTCAGTCACGTGTTGGGAGGTGTCCGATATGTGGTCCGTCGTAAGCTAGGATGTCGTCGACAACTTTGATGGTGTTAGGGTTATGCCTCCAAGAGCCGGGATGTTCCTTCTGCGGTTGTTATTCATCCCCGGAGGACACCAATCCCATGACCGCGCGCTTGAATTTACAAATCATGCCCACGTGTATGAAGCACGTTACGGTCCTGGCTTTCAGGAGCAATCGGCGATCTGGTGATACCCATGGCGGCGTCCCATTATGGTCATCCAGCGGGCGGACTGCTGCGATATCAAGCGACCGCAAAACGTGTGGTGGAAAGAATGGGGGTATGTTCGGGACGCCGCCACGTTATTTGTTCAGCCCTTGGTTTAGTCACGCACATTCTGGATACCGGCATTCTTCTTTGGCACCAGGCCACCATGGGGTACACCCAATCCGTAGGGTAGTTCGACGGGCGCGATTATTGTTGGGCAAGGGAGGTCATCGAGTTGCTTCTTTGCTGTCGTCTCTCCAGCTGTAGGGCAGCGGTCTGGCGGGTGGTTGACTGCAAATGGCTCCGCGTCAGACCGTAAGTATTCTATCACCATTGGCTACCAAATCATGTTGCGCAAACTCTGATTCGCCACTAAAAAACACGCGTGAAAACATGCCTAAATTTGACCCGCGTGCGCGCGCCCGAACCCTCCTTAGTGACGGATCAGTGTCGTGTGGTCCAGTGCTGGTAACCTGGAGCGATGACTTCGTGACTTACATCCTTATTGTTCTGGTCCACGAACGTGTTGCAGCACATCATACTTGGAGCCTTTGATGCCAGATACAACTGTACCGATTTACCGTGGAAAGTCAGCCGGTACGATCCCTAGCGCTGAACAGTCGAAACGAACTAAATCAGCATTCTGACAATTGTCAATTACGTGGGACGGCTGTTTCAGGCGGTGACCCCTTAATCCAGTGAGCAACCAACTTGACCCTTACACTCCAGTGGGTTGCCTCAAACAGCAACGACGATGCGTGGCCGGGAAGCAAGTTATCAATGTCCATTCCCTAAACGAAAGAGCAGCTGACTGCCCATAAACTTGTAGTCTCTGCTCCTGTGTCGGGCGTACAGCGGACGTTAGCGACGCCTGCCGGGTGAGTCACCGTCCCCACAAAACACTTGAGGGGTGGGGCGTGCAGCAGCCCTTTAGGTACACGTCGGAAAGGTTGTCTCACACTTGTCCGCTTACACTGACGGATGGCGGACTTCCCCCATCTGAGGTAGTTCGCAATGACAAACTCTCTGTGGTACGTTCTGTTGGAGGCGTCCGATACATCCATGTCAAAGCGTCCACACAAGGATTGGAAGTGCCCTGATTCACACAATTCGGCAGGTGGGCACCGATAGGCCGGACAGGCAGAGAGTCTTTTATGGCGTCTGTAACCACACCGCGTACATTATGATTAATGTCCCGAGTTGCACCATACTCGCGGGGTCTGACTCCTCTGGCGCCGGTACGGGCAGATACTTGCCTTGATCGCACCACTACGAAGCACAGCCAGGAGTAATTCCTGGCCACTTCTGACGGCTCGCAGACATCAACTGCGTTGTTAAGCTTCAAATCTTATTTTCCAGCATTGTTGTCACTGCCCTTCATGGTCTCGTGCACCACACCCAACGCGGTCCGAAGTTGGGTGTCGAAGCAATGTTGAACAGAAGTACACAAAATGAGGGCTATTTCCTTCAAGGACGCAAAGGAAGTGCGTCGACAAGGCTCCCCCTTCCTCCTGTATCCGGGAGTAGAACTCGCGCCGATCCACCAAGACGTTCCTTTGCGTCTGAGATGCGCCCTCCATTGCCATTACGGACCTCCTTGCAGAGTGTCCTTCAGCTACTGGAAGAGCGTACCCTGATCACCTAGTCCAATCTAGTTCCAACAGGATCAGCAGGATGATGGCTGCGTGCTCCTTCGGCGGTTAGGTTGTCGGCGCGGGTCAACAACATATACCCGTTCGAATTTCATTCTTCTCAGCGGCGAAGTCACGTTAGTGAAGGCCCGATGAGGTTCAGGAATGGGTGCTGGTGTTAGGCGGCACCAAGGCAAGCCTTGCTGGGGCGTCATTGGGTAGCAGGGCGGTGATCACTGCTGGGCCGCGCCAGCGGCCACCGGGGCTCAGTAAGCGTTCCATTCATAGCCCACCATAACGTCCTCACGCTGGGCCGAGACGTTGTCTGCTGCACTATCAGATTCGCCAGTTGCTCAGTCTCCCATGTTGCGTATGTCGTCGCCACAGAACGGGCTATCCCCGCGAAACACCAGTCAGGGTGAAGTGAAGACGACGAAGAGATCTGTCCGCAGGGCGCCATTGTGTGATTCTTCCTGACTGGCTAGGACACAGCGAAACACTTAGTGTGCCAACGTCTTTACTTGTGAAGGCAGGATACAGGACAGCATGCCAGCCGGACTAAACTCTGTCCGGGTGGGGCTCCCCGAACCTAGGAGGTGGCTCGTCTGAAGGCTATTGCTCGAAACAGTCGAGCCTAACATTCAACTGCTAAATTAACAATACAACCCCCCCGGCGCCACTCCCAGGGATCACCACGCGCGGGTCCCCAGCAGTCTCCCTCCAACCAAGCAACTCCCGACCAGAAGCATTCAACTTGCCCCACCACGAGCCTTCGGTTCGCCCCCTTGCCCCCCAGTGCCGGATTGCCTCTTAAAGATTACAAATCCTTGTGGGAAGCAATCGGTTTCAGGATAGCGTGCAACATGCCCATATACGAAGTTTGGCGCTGATGGGACTTATGCATGTTAAATAGGGCCTCGATTCAGTCTACGGTGCATCGCTGTTGACACGTAATCATCCCAGCGATACCCCCCCGCTGTGGGGAGTCACCTTGTCGTGGTGGCGGGGCGTTGAAGCGTGGTCGACGCGCCACTATCTGGCGGCCTGCCTGACATTGTGGGTTCGGTGCGTACGGCCTCGTGGACCAAGTGCTCCCCCTTCGTCACTGGGGAGGTGGAGCCTTACAGTGAGTCCGCCTTTATGCTTCCTCCCCCTTTACTCTCCTTTCTTAGGGCGATTCTAGGCCCGGGTGAGAACCTTCTCTTCCAGTCTCACGCTCTTCTTCCTTTTATACTTCACGGCTCCGCTCCCCACGTGTTTGCGTGCGGTCGCACCTGTAGTATTTCCCCGGCGCGCCCCTCTATCTGGAAGTTGAGTCCACCGCGGGCGGGTTGTAGTTCCCTTCGGTGGGGGCAACACGCTTTTTTGTAGGGGGGTTGGGCGGTAAAACGGGGAGGGTCCATGTGGCCCCCGCTGGATCAATCGGCTGGTCATGCGTTGGCTAGGCCAAGCGGAGGCTGCCTTGGTGGGCACCGCATCGGTCCCGCGGCTGCCACCCCCCCACACTAGGCAACACGAAGCGTATACTTCCCTGGCTACCCCTGGAGCTGTTGGGTGAGGCCCTTCCCCAACAGGGACAGCTTCCCCTCGTTGGGTCCCCCTCCTCCCTCCGTGGTGGGTGGGGGCAGTGGGGGGAGTGAAGTAAATTTGTTTTATGTATAAAAAACTAAAAATTTACTCCGGGCTGCCTCTCTCCCTGACGTCCGCTTGTCCTCGAACTTCTCCCATTGAATCCTCTCACATTGCCCTCTGCGCCTTTTCCCAGGCCCGACGTGCACCGAAGCGGCAGCCGCCCCTTCCTTCCTCCCTCAGCTCCCCGGTCTGGGCGGTCCCCGCATCAAGGGACGCAGACAGGGATTGAGAGACGAGCCTGGCCCTCGGGGCACTTCTACGTTGCGACAACCTTGCTTCTGTCCAAGTGTCCCAGGCCTTGTCATTACAGAGCCATTACTGATATTTTCAAGGCTTAGTGCGTGTTGGTTCGTCCGCATCCGTCTTATTATGATGAAATGGACAAAAACAAATAGGTACTATATAAAATTTTGCTGCGAGCAGAGAGCCTTCCTCTGCTATGGAGGAAGCCACAAAGATGGAAATTGGAGCGAAGACATTACAGAGCCGAACTCTTCGCTCCGTAAATGGTTGGAGACGGCCCTGATGACTACATCCCAACCACTTTGAGAAAAAACTACAACATTCTACTCCACCTGTCCGCCACAGCCCTACCCCCTTCTTGGTACGGCTTATTATAAGAGAAAGTGGTGGCAACTTTTTCCTTGCCGCGCGGTACTTTAGACGAAAAGAAATTGGAAATGATCCCGAAGGCAACCCTGAAAAAGGTATGGCAGGGGGGTTTCTAACCGAGCCAAAGACCTTTACTCAGGCTCGGATGCTCTCCACATGCCCCATCACCGAAGACAGAATTTCGATACCATCAAACCTCATCCAAAGTTCAATATAACCAGTAAAAGCGTAGTCTACAACTACGACCTCTTGAGTTTTCGGAGGCAGAAATACTAAACATGTGCCCGGGAAAACGTTCAACAGGTCTTATAAAGGTAGGGAAGCAAACAACATGACATGATAACTTTCTATGGAATCAAGTCTCACGGATTCATCAGGATCGGCCCCCAACAGTCTCTAAAAATAAAAGCCTTTATCGACCGCCCTATGCAGTGGCTATGAGTGCTACAGCTTTGGGCACGGCAAAAAAATTTGTAAAATCCCTCCTCGCTGTGGTCGATGCTCGCGTTGGGTTCCCATGCACAGCTGGACTGTACGTCAAACTCCCTATGCTTCCACTGCCGTGTTGATCACCCACGAGGTTCCCGACAGGTGGGGGACGTATAATTAGAAGAAGACATCCTTTACTTTGGCCAACTCCCAATTTTATCAGTCTTGGGAGCGCCAGAAGAGAACTCCCACAGACAAGCAGGCGGGGAGGAAGCAGGGACTACGCATCCGGATGGCGCTGCTTCTTCTAAGACGCTAATCAGCCTCCTGCAAAGTTCCACCACCACAATTCTCCTAAACCTAACACCATCCATCCCAAGAAGAATAAGTTCTCGCTACTCGCCGTGTGATTTCTGTGGAGTCTGTGACTTCCATCAATAATGAGCCTCCAACACCTCTAGGTAGTGCATGCCGCTCGCGGGAAATATGACAATAGTGGACTCCTCCTCTAAGAGGTCCCAGATCCCCATCCTAATTAAGGAGTCTCAGATAGCGAACTCGCAGTTCCACGAGTCCTTAGAGTCAGTGGGCGGGTCCCTCCGGGCTAAAATATCAAAACTGGTGAGCAGAAAGGTGATGGACGTGCGCGTTACAGATACACCTATGATAGGTGTGGGAGTACTGGCGTGACTCCTAATATCACTGCCCCCTGTTACCACCCTGAAGCGGCTAGCGACACAGCTCTACATCCACCGCTGATGCGAAGGTGTCATACCAACTTATGGGACACACAAGCAAGTTATAGCCATGCTGATAAGCATCCTTCACGACCCTCGTCGGAGCTATCAGTAACTTAGAAAGTGGTAAATCATCCGTCGTAAACGGCATCTTTGGGTGGGACATACGGATCTACTACTGCCGCGGGTCTCGCTATGTGAACCCCGATTTCAACCGCCGGATTGACGCAAGCGCCAAACCGACATCTGGGGCAAATGTACAGAAAAGTAGTTTACCATCTTCTACAACACAGAAAAAAAAAGATGCTGGGCTTTCAAATAATAGCGCAGCGTCTACAAGCCGTAAGGCTTCTCATCAACTTTCACGTCAACGAAATAACATCTTCAATCTCCCAATGGAATATTCGTGATTACGTGCCAAATTCGGAGGAAACTAGTCCTTCTCATTAAACGAGTTGGGAACCCAGGAAATTATCTGTTACAAGAAACAATGATAGTGCAGGGAAGGTTGTCTACTGCCGACAGTTTATACCTGTCCACACAACCACCTCCAAGCAGGTGTAGTGGCTTTATGGTGGGTGGGCCTTTACCATCGTCGGGATGTCCCCTTAACTGTCATCCGCTGCAAATCACCCTTGCAGGCTGTAGGCAGGGTCGTATCCATACTGCACAAGGGACCTACACTTCTGCTCAATATTATCTGCCTCCAATGACGACATACCTCTCCAAGATCTTGCGGATCTTATCCGCCAGCTTCCCCGTCCATTTTTTCGCCTGGAGGACATGAATGGGCGGCATTTTGTTTCTGTGGGGGGATTCCACCAGAAATCGTCGCGGTGATCTCTCGTAACTATTTATAGATGGCAACAAACCTAAATATAATTAAACCACGGGAGAAACCAAACCACATTTTCCATTCTCAGACGGGAACATTGACTGCTATGACCTATCACTCTGCAGTCCACAGGTCAGCCCTCGACTTCTCATGGGAGGTGGGCCGATTCCTTCGGGAAGTGGACCATTATTCCCATTACTACTTAAAGCAGTGTCCCTTGCCCCCTTCCCGATGTCTCCCAAAATGGTGCCTCTCTCGTGGCAGACTGGGAGGCTTTCAAAAAGGCTTGTGTTTTTGAAACATTCATATAGATTGACTTTCCAACAATACATGAGGGCCGTAGAATTACTTGTGTCTCGAATCCATTTATGCAGCCTCGCTTGACATCCCCCGCACATCTGGATCTTTCTCTCGCCGACCGTTCCGGGCTTGACTCAGGGGACTGTTTACGCAGCGAGGAGCACTCCCGCGTGCAGAGACGCAAAACATATTCGCGGCAACTTCAGTAGACCTAAAAATATTGTTTACAGGCAAAGCTAGATACCGACGGGTTATGAAAAAGAGGCTCGTCACTTCCTCGTGGAGGGCTTATATAAGTACGATCTGTGCATCTACCCCGGTGTACAAGGTTTGGCAAAGAGTGGAGGGAAAATGAAAGGGGAAAAGTGTATCCATCCTCCCCCCAGTTCTATCGATTAAATGGAGACCATGTGGCAGAACCTTGACTGTAGCAGGAGGAATTTGCTCCAATTTGTGTCAGTGCGCAGACAGACCTGCGTCTCCAAGTGCTTAGGACAGACTGCGACAAAGAGAGAGAGGCATAGATTTCATCAGAGGCGGGAATCTTACAATGTTCTTTTTACACCTCTTGAGCTATGTCAAAGCATGAAGGTTTGCGCTGACACTTTCCCAGGCCAGATGATGTACCATATGCGATTGCTCTGTCATCTAAGAGATGAGGCTCTAGATCTTTGGATGCATCTTATAAATAGGAATCTGATTGAAGGAACCTTCCCAAGTAGCTGGGGGTGGCGGTGGTGATCCCGACCCTAAAGCCTGGAAGGGACCATCACTACAGACGAATTCCGGCCATATCCCTAACTTCATGTGTGTGTAAGTTATTCGAAAAAATGGTAAAATAGTCGACTTGTATGGTTTTTTGGAACGGGGAAAACTTTTTCTCCCGTTATCAGTGTGATTCCGTAAGCATCACTCTACTACGAAGCGCTTTATTCTTAGAGTCATCCATATGGCGGGGCATTCGCTCTCGGACAACACCATGTGACCATCTTTTTCGACCTTAATCCAAAGGCTACCGACACGATGGAGACACGGTATATTGCAATCTCTGTACGAGTTCGGCTAAGAGGTCGTTTGCCTGGGTTCCTCCAGAGTCTTCCTAGGCCAACCGGGTTCTTAGAGTTCGAGTTGCAACATACTGTCTTCTGAACACCCGCTTCCAGGTGGCATCCCCAAGGTAGCGTCTTGAGTATAGCTCGGTTCGCTGTGGCAATCAATGGGTCATTGTTGATGTTACTGCCTGAGGGGATTGTAGTACATATACGGGATGGATTTTATCTATTCTCTTTGCGCTCCAGGAGGTCGGTTGCAGAGAGAAGACTTCCAACTGGGCTATTGATAAAGTTCTTGGAAAATGGACGACGAATAGGGCTCGGTTTTCTCAACGGAAGACTGTAGCGGTTCATTTTGCAGAAACACGGATCATCCCGACCCAGACCTGTATCTTTACGAAGAGATTAACCATGTAGGGAAGAGACCGGTTTTTAGGAATCATTTTGACAATAGACTGGACTTGGTACCTCACCTTCGTGCTCTCAAGGATGACGTCTCCGGGACCAATTTGAGTCTTTTTTTTTAAAAAAAAAAAAACTGAAAAAGTCCTCTCGCACACTCAGCTGGGCTGATCGCGCTACACTCCTCTATCTCAACGCCACTTATCCTTTCGAGCTTGAATATGGATGTAAGTGTACTCCTCTGCCAAACCCACTCGACTGCGGATGTGGATTCGGTACATCATTGCTGGTGTTCCGTTCTGGCAACCGGGGCGTTCAGGTCATCTCCCATCCCAAGTCTATGGTGGATGCTGGTGTCCTCCATTGGTCCTTCAACGCCAGTCCCTTTCCTGTTAAGATGTTGTATCGCCTCCAACGCCTCCTGACTCAATAGCTTGCCGTGCTCGTGTCTTGTGATTCAGGATCGCAACTTTACCATGGGCGAAGAAGCTTGCCAAAGCCCCTTGGTTTTCCGATTGGACAGATATTATGGAGACGCTATCGTCCCGCTTAGCGGAGCTGCCCGCATAGCCTACGGACAGTCTGGTCCCATGGCCTGCTCCCAGAAGTGTCCTTTTGCCAAAAGCCTTCGCTCTTCAAAAGGGTCTTTACCTCCTCAGGCTGAGCTGGCCCAGTTTTTAGACCACTTTTGCACACATCAGAGTTCGGTCCCTGTTTCTTACTGATGGTTCCCAAATCAGACGAAAAGAGTTGGTTACGGAGTCGTATGCCCATCGTTTTAACAAAAAGGTGTCAGCCTTTCAAGTGTTATCGATTTACGGGGGGGGGGGGGGGGCTGAAATAAAGTGCTATTTTATATGCTCCCATGATTATTTTTACCGTCGGATGTTTCTTTTACAATTTTAGTGATTCTTGTAGTGCTCTTCAATCACTATGTAATTTTAAACTCTCCCATCCGCTGGTCAATGCATCCTGGTGAATGGCTTATCTGCCAAGAGGCGAGCCGGACCCCCGAGTGGCTTTTGTTGGGTCCGGCACATGTAAGGTGTTGAGACGGTTAATGAGGAAGCTGGATGATGCCTTGGCAAAAGCTGCAGCTAGAAGGACCAGCTCTATCACATTTGCAGTGCCGGCTACGGACCTGCGCTCGGCAATCCATAGATCAGTTCACAACAGTTGGCAGGAACGTTGGGATTACTATAGGGCAAAATAAACTGCGCACATCCGCCAAAGGTATCGAGGACTGGGAAACTACTGCGGTCTCTCCCGGAGATGGGGAGACTGGCCTTGGCACGATGCGTATTGGTCACACTCTATATACTCATGGGTTCTCATGGAGGGGGGCCACCCTCCTTACTGTGATGATTGTTTGGTCCCCTTAAACTGTGCGGCACGTGCTGGTAGAGGTCCCAGTCTTGGGGTACCTACGTGTGGCAATTTGGTCCCGGTGTCGCGGGCGGACGGGCTTACCGTCTCTTCCCTGTGATTGGGATAGAGTGTTTCTACTCCGGGGAAGAAGTCCATACATATTGAGTAAGGATGGCCTTCTCAAAAAGTTATGAGTTTTAATATTAACTTATGTATTTTTTTAATGTACTCCTATTCTTTTATGGTATTTCGTTATTCTAAATATTTTTATTCTATCCTAAATTGTTTTTTTAGTTTTACCTTTACATGTAACACTTCTGTAGGCGGCGTCAATAACAACC
>JACEEZ010016948.1:52500-89583 GCA_016584305.1 Chionoecetes opilio
ACCCGGTTGGCTAGTTGAGAAACTCTGGAGGGGAGGAACACAGGGGCAAAACGGACCTCTTTTTAGGCCGAACCTCGTACAGAGGGGATTGCAATATAACCGTTCTCCAAGCCGTGTCGAATGCCTTTTCAAGGTCGAAAAGAAAAAAAAAAAGATTGGTCACATGGTGTTGTCTCGAGAAGGCGGGGAATGCCCCGCATATGGATGACTCTAAGGAAAAAATAAGGCGCCTTCGTATAGTAGAGTGATGCTTACGGAATCCACAATTGAGAAACGGGAGGTAGGAAAAAAGTTTGTCCCGTTCCCAAAAAAAAAACCATTTTACAAGTCGACTATTTACCCATTTTTCGAATAAACTTACACCACACATGAAGTTAGGTGATTTATGGGCGGAAATTCGTCGGGTTTAGTGAGTGGTCCTTCCCAAGGCTTAGGGATCGGGAATCACCACCGCCACACCCAGCTACTTGGGAAGGTCCTTCAATCCAGCTCCTATTATCAGAGCTCAACAAGAAATCTAGAGCCTATTCGCTTAGGATGACAGAGCATCGCAAATGGTACATCATATTGCCTTGGGGAAAAGTGTCAGCGCAAACCTTCATGGCTTGACATAGCTCACGAGGTGTAAAAAAGAAAACATGTAAGATTCCCCGCTCTGGATGAAAAATCTATGCCTCTCTCCCTTCTTGTTCGCAGGTCTGTTCCCTAGCACTTGGAGACGCAAAGGTCTGTCTGCGCACACTGACACAAAATGGGAAGCAAATTCCTCGCTACAGTCAAGGGATCTGCAACAGGGTCTCCCCAATTAATCGATTTAGAAATGGGAGGGAGAGGATGGGATATAAAACTTCCCTTTCATTTTCCTCACTCTTGCCAAACCTTGACACCGGGGTAGATGCACAGATCGTACTTATATAAAGGCCCTCCAAGAGGGAGTGCGAGCCTCTTTCATAACCCCGTCGGTTATCTAGCTCCTTGACCTGTGAAAAAATATTTTTAAGGTCTACTGAAAGTTGGCCCGCGAAAGTATTGCGTTCTCTGCACGGCGGGAGGAGTGACTCTCGCTGCCGTACAGTCCTGAGTCCACCACGTCGGGAACAGGTCGGGGGGGCGAAGAGGAAAAGATCCCAGATGTGCGGGGGATGCCTCAGCGAGGCTTTCCACAACTGGAATCGAGACACAAAGTATCTACCGGCCTCATTCTATTGTTGGAAACAGTCATCTATATGATGTTCAAAACACCAAGCCTTTTGAAAGCCTCCCAGTCGACGATTGAGAGCCACCATTTTGGGAGACCATCGGGGAGAGGGGGCAGGACCCACTGCTTCTTTAAGTAGTATGGGATAATGGTACTCCCCGACGAAGAGAGAATCACGGCCCACCTCCATGAGAAGTCGAGGGCGACCTGTGGACTGCAGAGTGGATAGGTCACTAGCAGTTCAAATGTTCCCGGTTGTTCTGAGAATGGAAGTGTTGGTTTCCCCGGTGTTAAATATATTTAGTGGTTGCCATTTCTATAAGAGTTACGACGTGGGGAGAATCACCCCCGCCGCCGATTTCTGGTGAATCCCCCAAAGAAAATGCCGCCCATTTCATGCTCCAAGGAGAAAAAAATGGACGGGGAAGCTGGGCGGATAAGATCCTCAGAAATCTTGGAGAGGTATGTTCGTCATTTGGAGGCAGATATCTTGAGCAGACAGTGTAGGTCTTGTGCAGATGGATACGACCCCTGCTACAGCCTGCAAGGGTGAGATTGCAGCGGGAGACAGTTAAGGGGACATCCCGACGATGGTTAAAAGCCACAAACCACCCATTCTAAAGCCACACCTGCTTTGGAGGTGTGTGTGCGACAGGTATTATATAAAACCTGTTCGGGCAGATGGTGAGACCCTTTCCCTTTGCCCTATCATTGTTTCTGTAAACAGATAATTTCTGGGTCCAACTCGTTGATGAGAAAAAAGGACTAGTTCTCCCCGATTTGCACTTAATCCACGAAATATCCATTGGAAGAGATTGAGAAGATGGTTATTTCGTGCGTGGAAGTTGATGCAGAAAGCCTTTACGCTTGTAGACGCTGCGCTATTGAAAGCTCCCAGCATCTTTCTGTGTTTAGAAGATGGTTATAAACTACTATTTCACCTTTTCTGTACATTCCCAGATTGTCGGTTGGCGCTTGCGTACACATTCCGGACGTGTGAAATCGGGGTTCACAAATACGAGGACCCGCGGGCTGTAGTAGATACCGTTAATGTCCCCACCAAAATGCCGATTTTACTGACGGAGAATGATTTACCACTTTCTAAGTTACTGATTAGCTCCCGACAGGGGTCTGAAGATTGATTATCAGCTGCTATCAACTGCCTTGGTGTGTCCATAAGTTGTATGACACCCTTCGCCATCAGCGTGATGCTAGAGCTGTTTGTCGCTAGCCCGCCATTCAGGGGGGTGGTAACAGGGGCAGTGATATTAGGAGTCACGGCCAGTACTCCCACACCTATCAGAGTACCCGGTGTAATCTGTACGCACGTCCATCACCTTCTGCTCAAACAGTTGCTGTATTTTAGCCGGGGGGGACGCCCACTGACTCTAAAAGGTCTCCAGTGGAAGAAAACTGCGAGGTTCGCTTCTGAGACTCCTTATTAGGAGGGGGGGATTCTGGAGCCCTTAGAGGAGGAGTCACTATTGTCATTAATTTCCCCGCGAGCGGCGTATGCACTACACTAGAGGGTGAGGCTCATTATGAGAGGAGTCAGCAGGACTCCACAGAATCACACGCAAGTGCGAGAAAACTTATTCTTCATTGGGGATGGATGGGTTATGTTAAGAGATGTCGGTGGTGCGAACGCAGGAGGCTGATTAGGCGTCTTTAGAAGCAAGCAGCAGCCCATCGCGGTATGCGTAGGTCTGTTCCTCCCCCCTGCTTTGTCTGTGGGAGAAAAGTTCTCTTCTGGCGCTCCCAAGGGACTGGATAAATTGGGACGAGTTGGCCAAAAATAAAAGGATGGTCTTCTTCTTAATTTATAAGTCCCACACTGTCGGGAAACTCGGTTGGCGGTGGATCAACACCGGCAGTGAGTGGACAGCAGTAGTAGGGAGGTGACGTACAGGTCAGGCTGTGGCATGGGAACCCCCCAACCGCCGAGGCCATCCGACCACAGCGAGGAGGGATTAAGATATTTACAACCATTTTTTCCGTTGCCCCAAAGCTGTAGCACTCATAGCACTGCATAGGGCGGGCGATAAAAGGCTTTTAATTTAGAGACTGGGGGCCGATCCTGATGAATCGGGAGACTTGATCCATAGGAAAGTCTATAATGATAATGTTTTGCTTCCCCCTGACCTTTTATAGGACCTGTTGAACCTTTTCCGGAACCTGTTTAGTATTTCTGCCTCCGGGGAAAACTCAACAAAGAGGTCGTAGTTGTAGACTACGCTTGTACTGGGATTGCACTTTGGATGAGGTTTGATGTATCGAAAATGTTGGTCTTCGGTGAATGGGCTGTGAAGAGCCATCCGAGGCCGAGTAAAGGTCTTTTGGCTCGGATTAGAAAAACCCCCTGACATTACCTTTTCAGGTTGCCTCCGGGGAATTAATTCCAATTTCTTTCTTTAAGTACGCGAGGCAAGGAAAAAAGTTGCCCCCACTTTCGTATAATAAGCCCACGTAACCAAGAAGGGGTTTAGGCGCTGTGGCGGTACAGGAGGTGAGTAGATGTGTTAGTTTCTCAAAAGTTGTTAGGGGATGTAGTCATCAGGGGGCCGTCTCCAACATTTACGGAGCGAATGAGTTTCGGGACTTCTGTTAATGTCTCGCTCCAATTTTTCCATCTTTGGTGCTTCCTCATAAGCAGAGGAAGCATCATCTGCCGCCAGCAAAATTTATATAGTTACCCTATATTTGTTTGTCCATTGTCATCATAAATAAAGACGGAATGCGGGCGAAACCACACCATAAGCCTTGAAATATTCATTGCTAATGCTCTGTTATGACAAGGCCTCGGGACAAAAAAACGTTTGGACAGAAGCAAGGTGTCCAACGTAGAAGTGCCGAGGGCCAGGCTCGGTATCGCAATCCCTGTCCTGCGGTCCCTTGATGCGGGGGACCAACGCCAGACCGGGGAGCTGAGGGAGGAGGGGAAGGGGCGGCTCTTGCCCGCCTTCGTGCCACGTCGGGCCTGGAAAAAAGGCAGCCAGGAGTATGGCAATGTGAGGAGGATCAATGGGAGAAGTCGAGGACAAGGCGGACCGTTCAGGGGAGAGAGGGCAGGGGCCCGGAGTAAATTTTTTAGTTTTATACATAAACAAAATTTACTTCACTTCCCCACGCCCCCACCCACCACGGGAGGGCCAACGAGGGGGGAAGCTGTCTCTGTTGGTGGAAGGACCCACCCCAAACAGCTCCTAGGGGTTAGCAGGGAAAAGTATACGCTTTCGGGTTGCCTATGTGTGTGGTGCAGCCGCGGCGACCTCCCATGCGGTGCCACCAGGCCAGCCTCCGCTTGCCCTGAAGCCAAACGCATGACACGCCGATCTGCTTCCAGCGGGGGGGCCACACTGGACCTCCCGTTTTTACCCCAACCCCCCTACAAAGAAGCGTTGTGCCCACCGAAGGGAAACTACCAACCCGCCCCGCGGTTGGACTCAACTTCCAGGGATAGAGGGGTGCGCGCGGGGAAAAAGAAATATAACAGGATTGCCACGCACGGCAAACACGCGTGTGGGGAGAAGCCGGGAAAAAAGCGTTTGAAGGTATAAAAAGAAGAAAAAGCCGTGAGACGTAAGAGAAGGGTCTCACCGGGCTAGAATCGCCCCTACTAAGAAAGGAGAGGGAAAGGGGGAGGGGAAAGCCATAAAGGCGACCATCACTGGAAGGCTCCACATACCAGTGGACGAAGGGGGCGCACTTGGTCACGAGGCCGACGGCCAAACCGAACCCAACAATGGCAGGCAAGGGGCCGCCAGGAGTACGGTGGCGCCGTCGACCACGCTTCAAGCCCCGCACCACGACCAAGGTGACTCCCCACAGCGGGGGGGTATCGCTGGGATGATTACGTGTCACAAACCAGGCGATTGCACCGTAAGACTGAATCGAGGCCTATTTACCTCTGCATAGTCCATCAGCGCCAAACTTCGGCTATATGGGCATCGTTGCACGCTATCCTGAAACCGATGCTTCCACCGGATTGTATTGTAAGAGGGCAATCGGCATGGAGGAGGCCAAAAGGGGGGACCGGAACGGCTCGTTGGCGGGGCAAGTGATGCTTCTGGGTCGGGAGGAGTTGCTGGGTATGGGAAGGGGAGGGGGGGGGGGGGGGGGGTGTGGGGGGGGGGGGGGGGGGGGGGAAAACTGCATGGGGAACCCCGGCGCGCGTGGTTATTCCCATGGGAAAAGTTGGCGCGATTGTAATTGTAATTAGCAGTTTGAAATGTTAGGCCTCGACTGTTTCGAGCATACGCTTCAGACGAGCTCACCTCCTAGTGTCGGGAGGGCCCCACCCGGACAGAGTTAGTCCGGCGGCATGCTTGTCTGTATTGCCTTCACAAGTAAAGACGTTGCCACACTAAAGTGTTTCCTGTGTCCGAGCCAGAGTCAGGAAGAATAACACATGGCCCCCGCTGCGGACAGGATCTCTTAGTCGTCTTTTTCCTCACCCTGACTGGTGGACGTGTTCGCGGGATAGCCGTTCTGTGGCGGACGACCAATTACCAACATGGGGAGACATGGAGCAACTGGCGAAATCTGGATAAAAAATAGTGCACAGAGACAAACGCTCTCGGCCCAGCGTGAGAGGAACGTAATGGTGGCTACAGATGGAACGCTTACTGAGCCCCCGGTGGCGCTGGCGGCGGACCAGCAGTGATCACCGCCCGCCTGCTACCAAATGACGCCCCAGCAAAGGCTGCCTGGTGCCGCTTACAACCAGCACCCATTCCTGACCATCATCGGCTTCACACGTGACTTCGCCGCTGGAGAAGATGGAAAATTCGCGGGTATATTGTTGTTGGGACCCGCGCCGACAAAACCTACCGCCGAAGGAAGCAGGGCGAGCGATCCTGCTGAGCCTGGTGGACGAAGATTGGACAACTTAGGGTGATCAGGTACGCTCTTCAAGTAGGCTGAGAGGACCACTCTGGCAAAGGGGGTCGTCAATGGCAAAGGAGCGCATCTAGGACGCAAAGGAAACCGTCTTGGTGATCGGCGCGAGTTCTACTCCCGGGATACAAGGAGAAGGGGGAGACCTTCGGACGACTTTCCTTTGCTCCTTGAAGGAAATAGCCTCATTTTTTGGACTTCTGTCAATCAATTATGCTTCGACCACCCAACTTCGAGGGACCGCCGTGTGGTTGTGTGGTGCACGAGACGATTGAGGCAGTGAAAACAATGCTGGAAAATAAGGAAATTTGGAGCCTTAACAAACGCAGTGATGCTTGATTCGGAGCGTCAGAAGAAAGAAGTGCCAAGGAACTACTCATGCTGTGCTTTTCGTAGTGGTGCGCTAGCAAAAGTATCTGACGTACGGCTACCAGAGGCGAGTTCAGACCCGCGAGGTATGGTGCAACTCGGGACATAGTCAGAAGTGTACGCGGTTTTTGTGGTTACAGACGCCATAAAGACTCTACGGCCTTGGCCGGCTATCGGTGCACCTGCCGGAATTGTGGGAATCAGGCACTTCCAATCCAGTGTGTGGACGCTTTTGACTGGATGTATCGGACGACCTCAACAGAAAACGTACCACAGAGGTTTGTCCCGTGCGACTACCTCGGTAGATGGGGGAACGTCGCCATCGTTCAGTGTAAGCGTCAATGTGAGACAAACCATTTGCCGATCTTGGTACACTAAAGGGCTGCCTGCACGCCCCACTCCTCAAGTGTTTTTGTGACGGGGACTCACACGGGGAGGCCGTCGCTAACGTCCGCTGTCCCCGAACAGGAGCAGAGACTACAGTTTATGGGCAAAGTCGGCTGGCTCTTCGTTTAGGATCGACATGTAACTTGCTTCCTGCCCCACGGCATCGTTTCAGTGCTGTTGGAGGCCACCCACTGGAGTGTTAAGGGTAAGTTGGTTGCCACTGGAATTGTAGGGGGTTCACCCCCGCACACTGAAAACAGCCGATCCACCGTAACCGTATAGTGACAACTTGTCAGGCATGCGATTAGGTTCGTTCGACTGTCAGCCCGCTAGGATAGGACCTGCTGACTTTCCACGGTTTTTAAGATCGGTATACATGTTGTATCTGCCTCAAAGGACTCCAAGTTATGATGTGCCGCGCAACACTGTTCTGTGGACCAGAAAACAATAAGGATGTAAGTACACGAAGTCATTTCGCTCAGTTACCAGCACATGGACACACGACACTGATCGTCAGAGGAGTTCGGGCCGCCGCGCACGCGGAGTTCAAAAATTTAGGCATGTTTTCCACGCGTTGGTTTAGTGGCGGAAAGAGTTGCGCACAATGCTGGTAAGCCAAATGGTGATAGGAACTTACGTTCTGGACGCGGAAGCCATTTGCAATGTCACCACCGCCAGGACCGCCTGCCCTACAAGCTGGAGAGACGACATCAAGAAAAAGCAACATCGATGACCTCCTTGCCAAAACATATAAATCGCGCCCGTCGACTTACCCTACGATTGGTTGTCACCCCCCATGGTGCCTGCTGCCAAAAGAAGAGAATGCCAAGGTAATCAGGAATGTGCGTGGACGTAACCAAGCTGAACAAAAATACGTGCGGCGTCCGACATACCCCATAATGCTTCCACCACACGTTTTGCGGGGGGTTCGCTGATATCGCAGGCAGGTCCACGCCCGCGGATGGACCATAGGGTACAGCCGCAGGGGTATCACACGATCCGCGATTGTCCCTGAAAGCCAGGACCCTCATCAACGTGACTCATTACAACCGTGGGGCAGATTTATTAAATTTCAAGGCTCGCGGTCAAATGGCGAACTTGGTTGTCCTCCGGGGGACCGGGAAACCAACCGCAGAGGAGACATCGCTATGCGGAGGCAACCCTACACCAATCAAAGTTTGTCGGACGACCATCCAGCTTACGACGACACATAATCGGGCACACCTCCAAAACGTGACTGACATCATGCCGAAGATGCGCGAGGCGGCATCACCTTTATTTAAACCTAAAGAAGTTTCTCCTTCGGCGAGGAATGAAGTTGGAATACTGTGGTGTTCCGAGTCACGAGAATGGCTACTCATCGAACGATCAAACGGGTCCACGCCATCAAGAATTTTCATCGGCCTGGGAACATCACTGAATTACGGTCGTTCATGGGGGGTTTGGTCAAACCAAATTGGGGAGCTTCTCAAAAGGAAAAATCGCCCCGCCCGCAGGCCCAAAACCGCTCCTTCGAGATCTTCTGAGCAAAACCGTTGTATTTGGGCATGGACCGAGCACCACGAGGACCAGCATTCCTCGAGGTGGAAAAAAATAGAAGGGCTTATATCACCTACCCATCCTGGCATTCTTTCGATCGAAAAAATTTGCCAGACTGTACTGCAGACGGATGCTGCCAGGACGCGAGGGTTGGGATTTCGTGCTAAATTGCAGAAACACGGGGGACTTCTGGGTAGGTTCAGTGTGGTTTTCACGTTTCCTCACCGATACGAGAGGTCAGGTATTGCTGTAATGAGCTGGAAACTGGCTCTGCTTCGCGTTATGGGATTGTCAGAAGAGCCGGATATTCCTAGCAGGTTCCTCACTTCGATCTGGTAGTGGATGATCAACCGCCGTTGGTGCCCATTTGAACCATTAAGCTTCTGTCAGAGATAGAAAATCCGCGGTGCAGCGTAATGGCGTGAGGAAGTTAATCCTGTACGTTTACAGCCAGTTGGCAGAAAGGACGGGAGTCGGGAGCACCAAATACCAGACGCGCTTTCACGCTCACCGGTTGTGATCCGACGCCAATCCTCGACACAGCTGTAGTGAAGGTCAGATCCGTTGCACCGAGGACCTTAATTGCGGCTTATGGGGAGGCGTCCGCTGCAGCAGAAGATGGCTTTCGAACTCGCCCCAGTGGTAAAGATCCAGGATTGGGAAAAAGGTATGTGCTGCTGCTTCACGTGATCCCGAGTACTATTCTCTCTAAACAAGGGTCATTCCTACAGGCGTTCCCCGGCGGAAACATCGCCTTCAGCTTCACAGTATCATCCGGCCTTATTGGGGGAGTCCGGCATCTGCTGTCATTGGGATTGATGGACATGAATCGTTCTACGGGGCGAGAATAGTCATCCGACAGCCTACGCAAGGAAGTTACTGGGCCGATTGCACGGAAGGGGCATCCAAGGTATTGAGCGAAACGAAGCGCCCCGAGCCACGTTCAAACAGTTTCACTGGCCTGGGGATTGATAAACGACCTCGCAAACACCGTTGTATGCCTGTCTCCCCGTTGCTCGGTATGGTATCTACCCAGCCACGCCAACGAAACGCTGTGGGAATGGAACGACCGGCCGCCCACTCGGAGTGTTCGAGTCGTGTCGGACCAACTACTTCCATGTAGCGGCAGAACATAAATTTGTATATGTGGATCGGGCTACTCCGGCTGGCCATATGTGATTAGCAGTGTCCAGAACTGCCTCTGCTGACCATTCTAGGTCCGTGAGTTACGCCACACCTCTTCTGCATAATGAAGGGGTTTCCGAACTATTACTGCGGCCTGACGGGGGGACCGCAGTTTGCGCATCAAAAAATTTTTTTTTTTAAAACATTTGTTGATACAAACTTCATGAGTACAGCATCAGCTGATAAACAAAACAATAAAATGCCTAACTGATTACTTTAAAGCGCCTTGTCCTCATTTCTGAGAGACGACACTATGGCCACCTAGCGAAAACTGAGGTGAACTGCTAACAGTGATACCTCGAATTAATCCGAAAACCATATTATCTCGATTTCTAGCATCATACATTGTTTCCTAGGACGGAGGTCTGAGCTTACCCGCACACCCAAGTCTTTCTCCCCTTTTGATCTTTTCAGCGATACATTGCGTATAGTGTACCTATTACCAGGATCTTTTCTACCAACATTAAATACGCTAGACTTGTCAATATTAAATTCCATCTGCCACCTGACTACCCACACGTTTAACTTATTTTAGTTAAACAGGGAGGATAATTAAATAAGTTAATAGGGAGAAATTCACAAATAGGGTGGTAATGATTGGAATGGTAATCAGGTAGTTAGTGCGGAGTCAATAGGGAGTTTTAATAGGAGGCTAGACAATTTCATGGATGGGGATGAAAGGTAGATGTAGGTGGTGTTTTCAGTAACAGGAACTACCACGTGTAGGTCTCACGACCTCCTGTAACTTCCTTATTTTCTTATGTTCTTAAAGTAATCGTTCAGACCCATTTTTTCTTTGCACAATTATGTTGAATGCTCATTCAAAATACCTAATCCACAAAAAAATATTAATTTCCACGCCTTATTTCCCTAAAAACATGACTTTTGTAAAAAGCGCGGGAAAAACAACAGCCCCATTCCAGCCGTGGTGGGAAACTTGCTGGCGACATCACATGAGTGAGCCTCCCAGCCCTGCCTGATACAGATACACGGAGACTCAGAAAAAAATATAGTACTTGAAGAATTTTTTGGTGTTTCTGATATTTTTTTGTTGCTATGTGGCATATACTTGCATCCTTCATCGATACAGCAAGAAAGCTGTGCCTTTGGAGAGAGCTTAGCACCCATTTCTGACCTAATTGGCTATATGTCTGTGCAGCGCCGGGGAGTGGCCGGTGAGAGCGCGGCTACACAATGTGCTTCACACCGCGCTTCTCCCACCCGCCACTGCCAGGCGCTGCACAGACATTATCATGGTCAAATAGGTCGGAAATGGGTGCTAAGCTCTCTGCAAAGGCACAGCTTTCTTACTGTACCCATGAAGGATGCAAGTATATGCCATATCGCAAAAAAAAAAAAAATCAGAAACACCCAAAATTCCCCAAGTACTACATTTTTCTCCGAGTCTCCGCGCATCTGTATCAGGCAGGGCTGGGAGACTTACTCATGTGACGTCGCCGAGCCGTGGTGCGTCGTCTGCTGGTCGCCAGTTGTGTTTTGAGAGCTCAGGGAATTTACAGATTTTGAATGTGGATCATTTAAAAACGGGTGACTGGATGCAAAAAGTGACAACATATTGTTGATATACTCGATCATGGCTATATTTTGACTGCATTAAATCAGGAATGATGAAATGGTCTGGACGATTACTTTAAGTCTCCCTGCAAACCGTTTATATCAGACTGTGATCTAATAATGCTACCTATCTTTGTATCATCAGCAGACATGCTGATATCACTGTTAATCCCACTATCTAACTCGTTAATGTAAACAATAAATAATAAGTTTGTAGTCTTCTCGTAGTCTGATTTATTCGGCCGTAGATACTCTCGGTCGATTTAATTCTTCAGTTTCATTATTTGTACATTTTTGTTCACCTTCACTGTTTTTATTAAGTATACATTCTGCGTCTTATTACATAATAATGTGAATATAAGCTCACCACAGAGTTATATACCTAGAGAGCGAGTCCCGCATCCCGCTGTATTGTGATGAGTGACGCCCGCAGCCTAGTCGCGGCGACCTTCTGGCTTCACAGTCACCTTATTCCCAACCAGTTTTCTGACACCACCATTTGATATTGAAGAAAAATTGGGCCACCATTTTCTCTCCTGCAGACACAACAATTCCCCCCAACCCCCCCCCCCCCCAAAAAAGTTTNTTTTTAGTCTTCTCGTAGTCTGTTTTTATGCGGCCGGGAATACTCCGGTCGATTTAAAACTTTTCAGTTCATTATTTGTACTTTTTGTTCCTTCACTGTTTTTATTAAGTATACATTCTGCGTCTTATTACATAATGATGTGAATATAAGCTCACCACAGAGTTATATACCTAGAGAGCGAGTCCCGCATCCCGCTGTATTGTGCTGAGTGACGCCCGCAGCCTAGCGCGGCGACCATCTGGCTTCACACATCTTATTCCCAACCAGTTTTCTGACACCACCATTTGATATTGAAGAACAAAAATAATTGGGGCCACCATCGTCTTTCTGAGAAAATTCTGCATCATATCAGCATAAATCTGCAACAATAATATAAGATATACGAAAATGACGGCTAAATAAAGTAGCGCATAAACATTTTCTCACATATGTTTTCTTTCAACTCCTTAGTGCTCAGCTATTTATCATCGTACCAGTTTTTTTAAGCACGGTTCCTGAATGTACACGCTTTTCTGATTATGTTAGTATATAATACGTCCCGTTGTGAACATATCTAGACCTTAAGGAATATTTTGTTTCCGACCATCAATTATATTATTTAACGAAAAATGTATGACTCATCAGCGTTGACCTCACTGACTCCACCCCCTGTAAAGACATGCTTTGATCTTTCTAATCTTGATTTCTCCAACAATAAGCCTGGTCTCTCCTCACCTTCTCTTTGTATCCGTGTCACTGTGCACTGAATGAAGGGTGAGTGAATCTCAGCCCGGCGGTCGTCGTGGTAGTTCTGCTGCTCTCGCTCATACCTCAACGCACAGAGTAAAGGGTCGCTGTGGTATAACCAGGCGTCCACTAGGATAATGCGTCTACATTCCAATCTGCGCATGCGCCAGAGGACTGGGCTCTCGTGTCGAGCGAGACCATAGCAGCCCGCTAGATGTACGATAATTCCTTTTCATTTCATCCATCCTGCCGCGTGGAGAGGTAAAGAGCTTCCCAGGTCGTGCCTCACCCCATGGCCGGAGTCGCATAGACTCGAGCACCTTATCTCACCCCCCCCCAGCCTTTCCTTACTTATCACAAAGTATACTGCTTTATAAGCTATTAACCAGAGGACGTGTGCTGTACTGTGGTTGCTGGAGGAGACAGGAGAGAAGAGATTGCCGTATAAAGGCCCTGTCACGCGCAGATGGAAGATAGACATACTTGGACACCTCGTCCTGCCACATGGTATAACGAGGCGTCCAAGTGTAATGATGTGTCTATCTTCCATCTGCGCATGCGCCAGAGGACTATGTTTCTTTTTCATTTCATCCATCCTGCCGCGTGGAGAGGTAAGAGGATCCCAGGTCGTGCGTGCCTCACCCCAACCTTGCCTCACCATACCTCCCCCCGCCCCGCCTTTCCTTACTTATTTACCACAAAATACTGCTTTATAAGCTATTAACCAGGACGTGTGCGGTACTGTGGTTGCTGGAGGTAGCTACTGGAGGAGACAGGAGAGAAGAGATTGCCGTATAAAGGCCCTGTCACGCGATGCCTTTTTTCACCCAGGGCGGTGATCAGGCGAGGGGTGGGTACACGGAGTGACATATGAGGCGCGCGTGTCTTGTCAAAACCCCGGGGACATTCGGGGGAAAAGTTTACTTTCCAGAGTAATTTCCCTCTTATCAAAAACGTTTATCAACATAAAAGATACTAGTGCGGTATGTAATGTTAGAAAAAGGGCTCCCGTAGGATTTTTGTGCCAAAATTGATTTTTTTGCAGTTCTGGCTTCTATAGGTATCAGATTAACAGAAAAAGATGGGGTCCCAATTTTCAGACCCCTTACCCCGCTTTTGGGGGTCACTTCCCTTATGGGGATCCCCGGCACTGACCATGCACCTATCTCCGCCAATAATTGACCGATTTTCATAATTTGAGTATCCTTTTGTAGGTTTTCAGGTATGCCGAGTCGATTTATAGCACTCAAAAAGCAACCGGAAGTGTCCTTCAGAGTGAAGACACCATTGAAAAGTTTAGTTTCATCAGCTCTTGTGCCAGAGGTAGCAAAGCATGATATTCTGCATTATGCAGAAAAGGGTCAGAAGCGATTCGAGGAGTTCGTTTGTGAACGTCTGACTACCACATCAAATCTCTCAGTTTGGGACAAGATGAAGAAGCTCAAGTTGAAGGCATTCTCAATTTGGGGATGGATAAATCAAAAGTACGCGTTGGAGATAAAGTCATAAAATTTGGGCGTGAGGATCGTAATTTACTGGGCAGATTTCTCATTGTTCAGGGAAGCCGACCGGGTTTCTAGTGCCAAAATTCGAGGAAATAATTGGAAAAGTACGAGATGTAAACAGTGCCCCTCTCTCTGTGTGCTGTTGATAGATTTTTGACATCCCAACTGCCCAAGGCCAGTCTGAGGCATGCAGTTGAAGATGCCACGGTTGAATCCCTTGATGTTCCTCCATACCAGACATAGGGCAGAAGATCCCCCAGTTAAAGTTCTCATCATTGATGCAATGGGTGTACTTCAGAGTATGACAAAGACGCCAAATATGCTGAAGTTTTCCCACACCTTCAGGATGCATTCAACAAACGCATAGAGACAATGATGACAAGCTATGATGAGGGGCGTGTTGTGTTTGATCGATACTTGGATCTGTCGTTGAAAAACAAGACCCGGCAGAAGCGATCAACCAATCTATTGAGTACGAATTTCATCCCGAAATGAAGTTCACCATGTCCATTAAGGAGTTACTTTCAGCATCAAAAACAAAGCGGAAGCTAAACATGCTTGTTTGGCCAAGGCCCTGCTTGACTATTTCGCAAGCAAAGATTCATTCGTGCTCTTTTGCGTGTACGATGATCATATCAAGGGACTAGGTTTTGAGTATGCTCATACACATGAAGAGGCTGACACATTGATTCCAAACCAAGTACTTGCCTCTACAGCCTGTGGTGCTGCCAGAAAGATCTGCGTATGGTCGCCCGACACTGACGTACTCCTGCTCCTTCTTGATCTTTTTCGCCTCCAGACAGATAGCATCTACTATATCCTTGGAAGTTTCATACAGGCAAAGGAAAGAAAAAAACGGGAAATAGACATCTTTGAAAGAGTGCAGGTTATTGGCCGTGGGCAAATGTCAAGGACTTCTTGGACTCCACAACTTCTCAGGTGCTGATTGGGGAGGCAGATTCATAGGAATTTCAAAGAATTCATGGGTAGATGCATACCTAAAGCTTGATGATGATGACCCTCCCATTGACTGCTTCAAAGCATTAGGGTGCATTTCTATTCCTGCCGAGTTGGTCAATGACGGTTTCCCACGCAGGTGAAAGCTTTGGAGACTTTTGTGTGTCATGTCTACAGTTCAAAAGGTCCCAGCAACCCTGCCATCACTCAGGGGGGAGCTGTTTCGGTAAAAGAATTTGGGGAAAAGGGAAATGCTTCCACCAACTCGTGCTGCATTGCTTCCCCTATCATGCGTGCAAACTACATGACAATGCGGGACAAGTCATACCCTGAAAATGTCCAACCCTTCTGCAATTAAAAAAAATGAGGAAATTGGAAAAAGGGTGTATTTTCCCACTGACATGTCTTGCCCTGCCTGCCCACAAGCTGTAGTTGAACTCGTCAAATGTGGCTGCAAAGTAGGATGCAAGGGAAATAGGTGTAGCAGCTTGAAGAATGGCCTGCCTGTACTCCTCTCTGTAAATGCATGGCAGTGATTGCGCAAACGCTATTCGGGAGGACATTTCAAATATGGACATTGATGAATAACTGATTGATTTTACGTCCGATTTGACAGTATCGCAAAATCGGACGTATCGCTAAATACTAACGCGCTTGGGTGGATGGTTGGGCGCAGGGTGGTAACTCCGCCAGTGGAACTCCATTGTCTGTCTTAAGCCAGAATAAAGGAGGAAAGACAACCCTGTTAACATTATTTAAGTATGCCTAGCATAAAACGTGGCAGGAAAGTAGCTTAGACGGCTTTCGTAATAGAAGCGGGTGAGAAACAACGAAAAATAGGGGTTTTTCGGTTATACCAAATCTGGACGTGATAGAGAAATTTAGATATCAGACAATTCAGCATCAGCAATTTAGTAGGAATCAGTAGTTCACGTGTCTGTAAACAAAGAAAATGTTGAAATTTGTTGCTTAGTATTACCAGAGACCAATCCTGGGGGTGCCCAAAGAGGAATGACCCCCCAGAAAGGGGTAGGGGTCTGAAAATGGGACCCCACTTTTTCTGTTTTAAAATTTATACCTATAGAAACCAGAACTGCAAAAAAAATCAAATTTTAGCACAAAATCTACGGAAAACATTTGGCATCCACACTATAACTGTTTCTTCGGAAATGTTTGTTCTTATTCCATTCGTACCGGTATGGGTATTATCAAAAAATGAAAAGCGGTTAACTCTTACAATTTGTATTATTTTACACTTTTTACCCTCTATTCTCAGTTAATTATTGGGCGAATGTTCATTTTATTGGGGATACATTGAACATACCACTATAATGTGCAATAATAGCCCCTTTAGTGGGCCTTAGTTTGGAAAATGGAAGAAAAAAAGATTTCTTTTTTTGCCTTTTTGCTCGTCCCAAATTCACTCACCAGAAGGATAGAGATTAATCGTATCTTTTTGAAGTTTATGGTATCTACCTCCAAGTTAAAGTTTTTAGGAAATTTAATGAAAAATATCTCTTTTATAAGGTTCATAATAGCTTAAATAACTTTTTTGAAAATTTCAAATTTCCGTTTCAAAAGGGAGGTTCATTCAGCATTGCAATTCACTCTATATTGTGAGAAAATCCATGTTTCTTGTCATTTGAGTGTTTTATTTTTTAAAAAAAAAAAAATATATATATATATATTTTATATATGAATTAAAAAATTTGGAAAAAAGAAATCCTCTTTATTTCCCATATTTGGGGGATTGTAATCTGATTTCTATTTTAACCCTTGAACTCTAACAGGGTGCAAATAGTAGTATATTTTCAAGAGGGAAAAAAGTTAATGCTTTTTCTTTATCTATCTTTGAGTGCTAGTGCCTTAAATATCGTTTATAGGATTTTTTATATTCAAATAGTGCCAGCGTCAAATATCAAGGCTATATATTTTTATTTTTCTTGAATATGAAATTGAATGTTGCTTTTGTAGATGATATAGTTTACGTATGAAAGAGGTAGATTATCGTTGAATTACTTTTTAATGGTCTGTTAGAATAGCTTAAGAATGGCCTTATATTTTTTCACAAAATTTTTTTTAATTCGTTCGATTTATTTTTGCTTAAGGTATATCAAATGGGATAAAGAGAAAAAAAAAGTGAAATAGAAAGGGAAGGGGGAAAGCCCTATTTTTTTAAAATTTAAAATTTTAGCCTTAGAATATTGTTTTTGGGTTGTATTTTAAAAAGTTTTTGTTTGTAAAGTATTGAAAACTATTTTTATATCTTTTTATGACTACATTTTTTTGTCTATGATTTCTTTTTTATTATAATGAAAAGCCACTTTTGGGGCATAATTGAAAAATACGCCTTTAAAATAAGTTTTGAGTTTTTTTCTTGTAACAAAAGCATGCAACATGCAAACATAGGGGGAGGGAAGTTGAATGAGATGCCCCGTTTTATGTGCAAATCATGAGGAGAGGAAAACATACATGTTAAAGGGAGAAAAGATAAACACTTTTTTAATTTGCCCTTTTACAAATTTTTTAATGATTAAACCGGGAAAGGGGTTGCAAACCCCTTTACAAACAAACTTTTTGGGCAATGGGGTGGGGAAATGAGGGAAAAAACGAAAAAAAAATAAATAAACACAGGGATATAAATACAAAAAAAATAGACGGGCATAAAAAATTGATAATAGTTAGTAAAATTCTTAGCTAATTTTCAGATAAGGAAAAAGAAAAAAGGAACCAGGGAATTAAGTTACAAAGGTAAAGAAGTGGAAGAGAAGGGGAAAAAAAGGAATCCGGACGTGTAGCAATAGGGTAGAGAACCATGGAAAAAACGAGAAAAGGAGGTAAAGGGAGGATTATTACTTGGAAATGAACAGATCAAAAGAAGAAAGGGTGAAGTGTTTAAAGAAGATGAAAACAAAAAAGCAGTGGGAAAAAATGAAATAAAACCAAATATTTTAAGGGAATTTCAAAAATAAACATTGATAAGTGTTTGAAAAAGGGATTAAGGCAGTGTTAAGACGGGGGTGGCCGGAGGGTGGGGGAGTTAAGGAAGTAATGATCCAAAGGTTACAAGCCAAAGTAAGGATCAGACCCTAACACAACTAACATTAACTTTTAACATTAACATAACAATAGCATTTTAATTAGCCTTTTTTCCAAAAGGACAAAAATTTTCCGCCTTTTAAATCAATGGGCCCCCTAGAGTTCATATAATTTTGGGAAATTCTTCGCTGACAGGACTTTTTTTTCCCCCTTTAAAAAGGGATCTGGAAAAACTTGGCAGCTTTGGGGTCTTTTTCAAGGCCCGTGTCTACCAAAAACTGTAAGGTGAGACGCCATATGATGCTCTCAATCAAGCAATTTTTTGGAAAATCATAGATCCTGAACCAGGGAAATTTTCTGCTTAATATTTATTTTGTATGTAAAAGGGGTTTTTAAAGGTTTTAAAGTAAGAATTCTTTTTGTCGTAAAGAAAAGTTTGTATATTACCAAGTGTAAATGTGAAAAAAAAGTCCTAATAGGCACCTGGATAGATATATAAAAAGGCCCCACCTCTAAGTAACATTTCAGTAATATTTTTTTCGTCGGTCAGCCCCGGTCCGAAATTTTGCTCACCGGTATCAAATTGGGGCGAGAATGCTAAGAGTGTTTTTGGAGAAGGTATAAAGCCTAGAGTTAGAAAACATGTGATAGCATTGTGGGGGTGGCAGCTTTATATGAGTTATCTCCCTTTTCCAAAATGGCCGCCAAAATACACCCAATAATTATGAAATTTTTTAAAATTTCGTTTCCAGTGAGTGCTTTTACCGCATAAGGAAGCAGGAAATGTTTTGGTGGTTTATACTGCCCACGTGTAACAGCGTATATCATGTCCTGGCTAAATGATCGACAAGAATAGCAGTCCTTTGGATTTATTCGTAGTACTAGTTGTATCTCCAGTGAGGAGCCCGACCAGAAATCGCTGTAACTCATTTGGTATGGCGATATGAGTAGCTACATCAGACGGATGATATGGCCCCGGGGGGAAAATCATGTCCTTCTTGATGGCCGTTGGGATAGGGGACGAAGTCTGATCTATGACTTGTTGATATCTGTAGACTTTGCCTTCCAAAGCTTGAGCTCCCTATGTAAAATTTTGATTTTCCAAGACAACATCCTTTAATGAGACACAGCATGGAACCATCAAACAACTTTCCCCTTTTGTCGTCGGAAAATATTTCTACTGCACTCCAAGCTCGGATTTTCATCTTCTGTGCATATTCTTCTTTGTTGAATCCTTCAGAAGATTAACTCCCCCGTACAACATTAATGATTCCATTTTGTGGTCAAGGAGGTGGAATGGTATAATCCTCTTGTTGGGGATAATATCTTCTCTGATGTATTCGAAAAAGTTCTTGGTAAGCTTCTCTTCAACCTTGTGATACAAATTATAAATTCATCTGTTACTTTCTCTTCTTCATCTTCATTTTCTGTTCCTCTTTGTTCTAGTGTTTAATTCCTATAGCTGAAACGTGGTAGTGTGCCTCTGCGGCAAACAATGTCTCTCTGGTTAGTGCTATCATCCTGCCGTCTGCATTTCTGACGGCACTTCTCTCTTAGTGTTTGATCTACTCTCAGTTGTGAAGCTAGGGTAAGTGTTTTCACGTGATGGAGTGCTTTTTTGAACTTGACCTTTTCTACAGAATACGCAGATCGTATTTGGGCATAAACTCTTGATTCATGTGTTGATGTTCTGGAAGACTTTTTTGGAAAGGGGCAGTCACTACTTTCCAGATAGATCACTACTACATTCACTTCTTTACTTTTCAGAGTTTCCAAGTATCTTTTCATGGTGAACATGCTTCTACATTTTCGATGATAGAATATAATTGGAACTTCTTGGGCCTGAAGCGTTTTTGAAACGGGCTAGAATGGGGACATGGTTCCTGACTTTGGGGGCTTTAAGTAAGGGTTAAACCAGGAGGCCCTGGCTTTGAGACTGACAAAATGTTCATCTCCGTCGGATACTGCCTGGTGTTAAAGATGCACAGTTTCTTGGCGGGTGCCTGTGGCGTTTCCATGTTAAACGGACATTCCCGGCCTCCTACGTTTTAAGTTCCACAGCTTTCCACGACACCGGATTCTGGTCCCGGATTCTTCTTACATCACCAGCCTTCAACAATAGCTTCGAGAGGTAGTCGGCTGCTACTTACCTCTCCACTCCAAAAACCCGACTTTCTTGAACGCACGACCTGCGGGCCGGCTGGTCTTCGGCAGTGGTGGTCTCCTCGAGGGGTCTCCAACGTCGCCAGTCGATCGTCCGGTCCGTCTCTCGCCGATGAAATACGACACCTGAAAAAAATTTTGTTTTAAAATTATATGTATGTATTTATATAATTATATAATTTTTCCCTTTTGGAAAAAAGGGGGAAAAACCCCTTCCTTTTTTTTTAAAGCTCCCAAACTCCCCCCAATGTTTATCACAGGGTTTTTTTTAATTTAAATGGCTTTTTATACCTTCCAAAAAACAATTATCCTTTTCTCGCCCTAATTTGTTTACCGACCAACCCCCCAGGCTGATCCCCTTTTAACCCAGTTAGGAAACTGATTTAGTATAAAATTTGGGGTTTTCAGGGTTTTTTAGGAATCAAAAACTCCCAAATTTTCTATAATCAGAAAAAGGGGGAAATTTTTGTAGCCCAAGGGACATATACCCAATCTCTGGTTCAAGGACACAGAAGGGAACTTGGGGCAAAAAATTATGTTTAATGTCTATTAGTAAAATTTCCCAAATTTCCCGGGATTGCATTGGTCAACCCTTTTTTCCTGAAAGGAAATCAAAATGGGAACTAAATTTATAAAGCAGAGATGGGTGGGAAAAAAAAATAAAGATGAAGTTCCCACCTTTTTGGATAATTCACATGGGGAGACCAACATGACAAACTGTAAAAGGGTTTTAGGACCCCCAACTTAAATAATCTCAGATCAAAGTTAAAAAGAAATCCCAAATAAACGATTTCTTTTTTGCAGATGAGCAAATGGTCCCCTTTTATAAGGGGAAATTCATCAAGAACCCCAAATATTTTCCCTTTTAATGAAAGCCACATAAAACGGGGGTACAATTTTTTTTATTTCGGGCAGATGATAGGGGGTTTTGGTTATGATTTCATAACCTTATTATACTGGTAAAAAAAGCCGGGTTGGAAAACCCCAAATTTTTCCGGGTTTTAAAACCCCACCCTTTTTAATTTAAATTTAAATTTTAGTCAGTACCCCAAATCTTGCTAAAGTCCCTTTCCCCCCATTCAAAAATTTCATAAGTTATATTTTGATAACGGGTTTCCCAAAACCGGTTTTCCCCCTTTTTAGTTTAATTTTTTTAGCGTTCCCCCCTTGGTATAGGGGTGTTGGGGGAAACTGTTCAACAAAAAAACAAAACAAAAAAGGACTTTCTGACAGGGTAGGCATGTTTTGGGGCTAAATTGGGTGTGGCTCTAGGGGAGAGTGGGAGAAAAGTATGAAGGTAAAAAGAAAAATAGGGGCTATAAAATTTATTTAATGGTTGACAACAGGCAGGGGCACCTTGTTCAAACTTTTTTGGCGACTTTCTTTTCCCATTAGAAAAGGGCAAAAGATTTGAAAAGGAAAAATGAAAGAAAGTAAAAGGTTTCCCTCGACCATTCGTTGTAAAAAGGACTACAATTCACAATGGGTTTTTTGATTTGCTTATCAGCTCAGGGTCTTATTTCGGGGATTTTTTCTTTACATATCAAAAAAAATTTTTCCCCAAATTTCCCAAATTTTTTCCACATGATAGACATGTCAGTTAAAAATTCTTGGTTACTTTTTTAAAAAAGAACCCAAAATCAACTTGAATTTCCCCTAAGAAAAAGCCATTTCCTTTTGCAAATTCAAACTCAAGTTTGGCGATTTTTTTTATTTTAAGGTGGAAAAAGTGGGAAAAAAAAAAAAGGAAAAATCATCAAGTAATGAGATGTGGCAAACATCCCAAAAAAAAACCCTGGGGAAAGAAAATAAACCCAAATTCCTGTAAAAATTGATTTCGATTTGTCTGGAGAAAAAGGGGACCTTTCTACGAGAGGGGAAGGAGAGAGAGAGAGAAAAAGAGGGGAAAAGAAGGAAGAGAGAGAGAGAGAGAAGAGAGGGGGGAGGGGGGGGGGGAGGAAGAAAGAGAAGACTGAAGAGAAAAAAGAAGGGGAGAGAAGAGAGGGGAAGGGGAGAGAGAGAGAGGTTTTAAATTATTTTTTAAAATTACCTAGGGGTTTTTTTTAAATTGTAAGAAAAAACTCTGGATAAAATATGTTTTCCTTAGGGGTAGATGTCCGGGGGAATTTTTTGAATATTGTTTTGAAAAAGGGTTTTTTGGAAAAAATTAAAAAGTTAAAAAAAAATTGGGAAAAAAAATTCTTTACAGCAAAATTGTTTTTTTTTTTGGCATGAATGAATTGAAGTGAAATTTACGTTTTCTAAGTTTCATTTGGCTTTTGTTTTTCTTTTGTTCCTTTAATAAAAAAATTTTTTCCCAAGGGGTTTAAAATTGGGAAGAGGGGGGGGGAAAAAAAAAAGGGGAAAAGGGGGGAAAAAGGAAAAGGAAAAAGGGGAAATTAAGGGGAAAAAGGGAAAAAAGGGGGAAAAAAGAGGGGGGGGGAAGTCGGGGGAACTCATGTCCGAGAAAAGGTTACTGCAATAAAAACCCCAAATATGGGCTAACCTTTAAAACACATGCCCCCGCCCCAAACGCGTTTCCCTCTTTGAAGAGTTTTGGACGTTTCAAAAAACGCCCTTTTTGTCCCCAAAAAGTAAAAAAAAGGGTTTTGATAAAAGGCCTTTTTTTTTTTTGAAATGAACCCCCCTTTTAAAAGGGGGGAAAAAAAAGGGAAAAGTTTTTTAAAAAAATTTTTCCAAAAAATTTTTTTAAAAGCTCATTTTGGAAAAAATTATAAGACATATTTTTCATTTAAATTTTCCTAAAAAAATTTTTTTTAAATTTGGGAGTAGATAACATGACTTTCTAAAATTTTAACCGTAATTTAAAGCCTCTACCCCTTTTTGGGGTAAATGGTGAAGGGACGAGCAAAAAAAAGGAAAAAAGGGTTTTTTTTTTTTTCCATTTTTCCCAAAACAAGGGCCCCCCACCCCCCCAACCCTAAAAATTTGGGCACAAATATGGGAAAATGTCAATTATATCCCCATTTTTAAAAAAAAAAACACTCCTAAAAAATTTAAAAGTGAAAATAGGGGGTTTTAACAAAAAGTTTTAAAATAAATACAAAATTTTTAAGGGGTTTACCCCTCTTTTTTTTTGGGACATACCCCCCCCGGGGAAACAAAATGGAATAAAAAACCCAAAACCCATTTCCGAAGGAAACGGGATATTTTTTATGTGTTTAAAAACGTTTTTGGAAAGGGGGGGGAAAAAAATCTGGAAAGAAAAACTTTAAACCCCCGAAAAACCCCCCGGGGTTTTTTTAAAAAAGACACGCGCGCCCCTCAAATGCCCACTCGGGGTCCCCAACCCCCTTTGATCACCGCCCCTTTGGTAAAAAAAAAGGCATCCCCTTTGACAGGGCCTTTTTACCGGAAATTCTTCTCCTGTCCCCTCCAGTAGCACCTCCAAAGAAACCCAAACGGGTTACCCCCACACGTCCGGGTTTAAACCCTTTAAAAGGGGCGGGTATTTTTTTTGGTAAAAAAAATAAGGAAAGGGGGGGGGGGTGGGGGGGGGGGGGGGGGGGGGAGGTAAAGGTACGGGGTTTTGAGGCAAAGGTTGGGGTTTGAGCACGACCTGGGACCCTTTCCTTCCCTCTCCACCCCGGGCAGGTTTGGATGAAAGGGGAAAAAGAAAAAATTTTTTCCTTTTTGGCGCATGCGCAGATGGAAGATGGGAAAATTCATTAATTTTGGGACGCTACTTTTATACCATTTTTGGCAGGGGGGGTTTTTTGTCCAAGTATGTCTTTTCTCCATCGGGCGCTTTGACAAGGGCCCCTTTTATACGGCAATTTTCTTTTTTCCCCTGTCTCCCCCAAAGAAAACCAAACATGCCCCGAACACGCCCCTGGGAATAGTTATAAAGAAAGTATATTTTGGATAAATAAGAAAGGGAAAAGGCGGGGGGGGGGGGGTTGGAGGGTAAGGGCTCGAGTTATGGCGACCCCGGCCAGGGGGTGAGGCACACGACCTGGGGAAGCTTTCCCCTTCTCCACGCCGGGAGGAAAGGGGAATTAAAAAAAGGAAATTTTAATGAAACACCCAAAGCCCCGGCTCCCTAGGGTTCTCGTCGACACGAGACCCACAGTTTGGCGCATGCGCAGTTTGGGAAAGTAGAAGAATTTTTCCTAGTGGACGCCTGTTATACCACATCCCCCCTTGTGTCGCTAAGCGGTTAAACCATTTCTCCCGGGGCTTCACCACTTTCATTTTTAAGGGTTTTAATTGGAGCTGACAGCCACAAGGGGAGCGGGAAATTTAGCCCCAAAGGTGCCCTTTGTTAACAACGGGTTAGTTAACTTTTTTTAGCTGAAACTGAAACCCACTTCTTTGTTTCCCTTTTGTGAACCGGGGGCGCCCCCGCCCCGGGGGGCTTTTAGTGGTTTTGCCCAGAGGGCCCCAGGGGGGAAACCCCCGGGCAACGGAGGTAGTCTCGCCAGCAACGACCTGCTTTTCCCACTTCCTAGATACTACCCTGTCCTTACTACGAAACCAGCAAGCCTCCCTGGGTTTAGGTAGTAACGGGTAGGAAGGCCCGACTGGCTAAGGCGTCATCCGTCACCAGCCAATGACAAACTGTTTTTAATACTTTCTGGAGATTTGACTAGGCATCCTCGGTGAATCGAAGCAAGATATGTCACTGGAGGACGCACTCAAGTATGTCGAAGCAAAGGAGTGCGGCAAACGCTAGTTTGCGGTAGTAGTAAACGGTAGTTGTGGTGGTAGAAGTGTCTGGATGGTATTCTTGATGTAGACACTTTCGCCACACTCACACGTCACCACGGACATCACTGCTAGTATGCCCTCGTCACCACAGAGGGTCCAGATCATCACGATAAGGCACACACACACACACACACACACACACAACACACCCTCGCCCTGCTGGAAGCCAAGGGTTCGGGCGTCTGATGGGACGGCCTGGATGGATACATCCAAGATAAAGAGACTGAAGGTAACGTCACCTCCCCGGGGCGTCGAGGCAAAATCAGTCCTTTGTGCGCATGACGTCAATGGGTATCGCGCCAACGGCGCCACCGTTCAAATATTTTATGGCCTCACTCAGGCCTCACCACCTCTCTCTCTCTCTCTCTCTCTTTTTCCCCCCTTCTCCTCTCTCTTCCCCTCTCCTCCCCCCCTCTCTCTCTCTCTTCCCTTTTCTCTCTTCTCTCTCTCTCTCTCTCTCCTCTCTCTCTCTCTCTCTTTTCTTCTCCTCTCATCCCTAATCCACCCCATATTCTTTACCTTGATCAGTATTGTGTACTCGGGGAGAGAGAGAGAGAGAGGAGAGAAGAGAGAGAGAGAGGAGAGAGAGAGAGAGGATGGAGAGAGAGAGAAGAGAGAGAGAGAGAGGAGAGTTCTAACTAGCACACCCAAAAAGGGACGAGACCCTTTAAATTGTGCCGCTGTTGCCGCTTAGCGGGACAAGCAAAGTTCATTTCCCACCTGCATGCAAGGCCATGCCTTATTTTCTTATGTTCTTATGTTTACTTATGTTCAACCTCCTCCCTTCCCTTACCTTCTTTTCCTCCTCCTACCCCTGCCCCATCCTCCTTCTCCTTCTCCTCCCCCTCCTCCTCCCCCCCTCCTCCTCCTCCATCTTCTCTTTCACTTCCTCAAACCCTCCTCCTCGCCCTCTTAATTCTTATTGACGTCACTTCCCCCAGCGCGGCAAAAGGGAGGTGACGTTACCTTCTGTCTCTTTACCTTGGATACATCAACGCACGGCTGTGGGTCGGACGCTCGTTTCTCCCAGGTTTCACAAAACTCATTGTAGATGTGGTGCTCAAGCGAGATAGTATGGAGACCAGATAGTGGGACGTCACCAACGGTGCATAGGGTTTCGAAGATGGCAGTGGCATCATCCTGTGCCGTGGTCCGGTGGCTTGGTGGGTCTGCGCTGATTTTGTGACCGGCGACACATGCTCTCGTGATGGTGTAAGTTGCCGCATTTGGCGCATGTGGGGTTGTATGCTCGGCTCGAGCTCGGCTATCCCCCTTTACGTGCTCTCATCCTGGCTAAACAGCGCAAGTTTTTCAGTGAAATGTGGAGAGAGAGAAGGGGAATGGCTGACGATCCTCTGGTTCATACCATGCATATCACGCTCAGTCACGCCTGTCATACCTCACGCTATATTAGAGACATTCTCAACAACGAAAGGGACGATGTGCATATTGCCATGGAAGAAATGAAAGCAAAAATATTAACATCACAGTCGAATAGAGTGCAACTATATTCATCGATTAATCGTGACCTTTCTGTACATGAAATATATAGCTCAAAAGTAAAACTTAATGAAACAGAAAGAATCTCATGGACTCGCTTTAGAGTGAGTACGCACTCTCTCGCTGTTGAGGAGGGGCGATGGAATCGGCGAGGCAGAGGTCGTCTGCCACTAGAAAAACGTCTGTGTTCCTGTGGACACATTCAAACTGAGCAACATGTTGTAAGGGATTGCGTTAGAACATCAAATATACGCCAACAATTTGATGTGTCGACGTTTGAAAACTTAATGCTGGAGAGGAGTGACTTTGCCACTGTATGTACTAATAGTGTACGATAGTACATAGTGATAGATAATAGTGATAGATAATAGTGTACGGTGTACGATAGTACATTGTACTATCGTACACCGTATCCTTTCAGAATTTATATATAGTAGGGTCACTTAGGGCGATTCGCTTCACATTAGGTGAAGGAAGTATTTTGAGGGTCTTATCCTAAGCATTTTGTGCCGCTGAATCCGAAAATCGTAGTTGGGTCACTCGTTAGCGGTAAGTTTTCGCGCAATTTGCAATTTGGCAATTTGGCAATAAAATTGGCAATTACAAATTGCAGAATGAGAACCAGACGTCGTAGAGACCTCGTTTTGGACTCAAATTGAAGCTTATTAAGAGTGCATAAAATGTTATATAGTACTCCGTGGTTGTATCTGTTCGCATTACTGAACTATAATGGAAATTAGAGATAAGTGGAAAAAAATGGAAAAAAATATAAAAGGAATAATTTTGGCCTTAATTTCACATCAAAAGTCATGAAATGTTTCTGGCTGTATCTGTTCTCATAAAGGCACTACCGTCTGATTAATAGAAAATGGTAACTTTTCTCTGACTGTCCCCTCATGGTCGTATTTTATACCATACGGTAATGAAATTTCGCAAATAAATGTAAAATTTCATTGGCTATAATTTTAGAAATTAGCTATAAACCCGTAAATAAAATAAATTCATTTATTATAATGCACATTTTCCTTCCCAGGTCTCGCAATGAAATCGTGTGTCATTTGCGGTGCAACTAACGGAGATGTGGTCCTTCGACCTCGGACGCCCAAGGAGGATGTCGCCATCGGGCATCGCTGCCCTGAAAGACCTCCCGCGGAGCATGCCCAGCTGGTCAGCCTTCAACAGCCGACTCGAGGATGTTCCGCCTGTCCCACCGACGACAATCTGCACCTTGCCCATTCTCGACTCTCCAGCGCCAGAGTACTCGTCAATATTCACCATGATGACAGAAATGGAGAAAATTCAACAAGCGCTGAACGGCGATGGGGCTCCGGTGCTTGTTGCTGCCGACATGGCGCTCTTCTCAAAGCTCCTGGAGATCAAGTTGAACTTGAAGAAGGAAAACTGGATCGTCCGCCTTGGCGACCTACACGTCGTCATAGCCATGCTGCGGTGCATCGGTGTTTTCCTGGAGGGGAGCGGCTTCGACGAGGTGCTCCACGAGTCGGGGGTGTACGGACCCGCCACAGTCCGGCAGATTTTGGCCGGAAACCACGTCAACCGCGGAATTGAGGCACACATAATCCTCACAAGTGCACTCCTAGCTCTCAAGTTCTCTTCCGGGACAATGGAGAGCGCCGAAGAATTCGCCGTCCAGGAGTTGGCAGAGGATGGAAGACTGGATTCCTTCAAGAAAGCCCTCGAGATCCTTGCACCCAAGCTGCAGATCCTGAGGTCAGCGGGATCAGACGACAGTCCCTTGAGCAAGTTCTCCATGACGTACGTCAAGATGGTCCTCCTGCTTTTGAACTACACCAGGGCTGTGCGGACAGGAGACTGGGCGCTGCACCTGAAGACGTTGGAGGAGTTCGGACCGTTCTTCTTCGCCATGAATCGAAGCTCCTACGCCCGGTTCGTCCCGGTTTACGTGGCCATGATGCAGGACCTCCGCCTCAAGAATCCAAGAGCGTGGACGTACTTGGAGAAACACTGGGTCGTCCGTAAGTCGTTGGTACCTTTCACGTCCCTTGGCTGCGACCATGCCTTGGAAAGGTGAACCGGACTCTGAAAGGTGACGGTGGGCTTGTAGGGATCACGAAAAATCCCTCGACGAGGACCAAGTTCTTCTGATCCAAGACGAACTCTTGGCAATCAAGGCCAAATCATTCGGAAGTTCTGCTACACGGCATCAAAGCACCACAAGGACAGCCCAGCGGTCACGAAGAAGACACACGAGATGACCAAAGAGGTTGCTGGTCTTCTTCGCCAGCATAACCCCTTCACTCGCGAGAAAGCCCACTCACCACCGTCCTTTCCCGCAAGGTTGTTCCAGATAAGATGGTGGACGCACTGACAAGAATCGAGGAGACTGCAAGGAAGCTCTCTTGAAGTACGAAGAGGGAAGGATCAGGACTGCGCAGCAAAGTCCATGGGAGGTCCTGCATCGTCAGCCTACCAATACATTCAAAACGCTGGGCAAGAAAGCCTAAAGTTTCAATCGGAGGGAAGCAGGTGATGTGTCACGGGATCCTCAGACTCACTCGGCGCCTGCTGCTCGCCTCCAACTCGACAGCAGTCTGGACCTTCGCACCATCATCTCCAACTATGAGCTCTCCCTTTCCCTCTGCCCTCTTTGACGACCAAGGCCACCCGCGGGTCACGACAAAAAGTGCCTTCTCAGGTTCTGGAGAAGATGAACGCGGCGGTCTCCACGGCCTCGCAAACCCCTTCATCCTCTCGCGTGCTGGTCCTCGACGGGGTTGGCTATCCTTCAGCAGCACCCCGTTTCCGGCTCAGCAAACTTTAAGGACCTGGTTGGATCCCTCCTGCAGAGAGTTGCCCAACTGGGTGTTTGGCTACGGGGAGTTGCACCTTGTCTTTGACAGGTACGACATCGGCGCGTCCCTCAAGACAAGACGAGGGAACAGCGAGCCCGAGGTGGAGGATACGATATCGGCATCCAAGCAGCGACGAGGATCAAAGCTGGAATGACCATGGCTAACATCTTGTCCACCAAAAGCAGCAAGACTGCTATGACCTCTCTCATTGCCTCCCAAATCCAGCACCATTCATGGGGATTACGCGTCGTCTGCGCGTGGCGCGACAAAGCCGTGGCAACTTCTGGACCGGACGGAGCCAAGTTCGCTTCAGAACAAGAGGAAGCGGACACTAAGATGATATATATCTCTCCATGCTCGATGACAAAGATGTGGAGGCAACCGTAGTTTCTCCGGACAAACTGACGTCCGTCCTCCTCCTCGGACACTTCCCCAAGATACCTCCCAACACGTGCCTCCAGCTTGGCAAGACGACTTTCAACGTTCAGCTCATCCACGATGAACTGGCTCTCACGCGGATTGTGATCACGTCCTTCCATGCTCTGACTGGCTGCCACCCACTTGCGCCCTCTCAGGAAAGGCAAGTTGCAAGCTTGGCCTGGTGTTCCAGGCGGCCGACCAGGCAACCCTCGACGCTTTGGGTTACACTCCGAGCCCTGGTCCGCTGAACGCAAGAGAGCCTGGACGTGCTGTGCCGATTCGTGAGCAGAATTTACGGATATACCTGCTCTCTGCCGCAGGCGAGGTGGACGGCACTTCAGAAGAAGAAGGTTGGAGCAGCACTGGCCCCTCCGACAGTCAACGCCACCACCCAGCACATTATGCGAGCCCAGCTACAGGCCGTCGTCTGGGAGGGGGCTGTGAAGAAGGAGTTGGTGACCCTCGACCCGACCAAGTACGGCTACGGACCAAACCTGGCGCCTATCCCTTCCACCCTGCCTCCCGCCCCGCAAAGTATCATGGATGGGATGCAGTGCGGATGCAAGACGAACTGCTCGACCAATCGCTGCCGCTGTCAACGCCTGCAGACTCCTTGTTCGGAGCATGGCGAGGCGTCCCCCGAGATGTGCATCAACGACGAGGAAGATGGGCATGAGGACGTCGATGGCGTAGACGACTAGATATTCGATTTTTTTCAACTTGTGAACGCTCGCTATCGCAAGTAAGGGATTTTTTTGTGTTCTAATGTTATTTTCCAAAAATACGCGGAGGAGACTCGGTTTCGTTGTTTGAAATTTTGTGTTCTGGATTAATACTCGGGTCACTTCGGGCGGAAAAAAGGCTTTCGCTTCACCTTAGGTGAAGGAAGTATTTTGAGGGTCTTATCCTAAGCATTTTTCAGTTGAAATACCCTGTTCTACGCAATAATTGTACCCACCCTTGCACAAATTCGTTAATTAAATGTGTCCTAAGAACAATTGTTTGTTATTTTACTTTTTTTACTAATTAAATTTAGTTTTTAATTATTAAGAACTCAGGCTTAAGGCCAAATTATTCCTTTTATATTTTTCCAATTTTTTCCACTTATCTCTAATTTCCATTATAGATCAGTAATCCGAACAGATACAACCACGGAGTACTCAATATCATTTTATGCACTCTTAATAAGCTTCAATTTGAGTCCAAAACGAGGTCTCTACGACGTCTGGTTCTCATTCTGCAATTTGTAATTGCCAATTTTATTGCCAAATTGCCAAATTGCAAATTGCGCGAACACTTACCGCTAACGAGTGACCCAACTACGATTTTCGGATTCAGCGGCACAAAATGCTTAGGATAAGACCCTCAAAATACTTCCTTCACCTAAGGTGAAGCGAAAGCCTTTTTTCCGCCCTAAGTGACCCGACTAATAATTCTTTGTTTTATATTAGTATTTAGTTCTAGTTTGTTTTACTACTCGTATTTTCGTCTTTGATGTTTTATTGCTTGTCTGACTTTATTGATGTTTTGTGGTATTCGTGATGGCGTTTTTTTTGTGTGTAGTTATCCGTTTTTTATAAAAAAGAAATAATAATAGTTTTTAATATTCCATATTAGTATTTTCCATTTTTTTGTATTTTCAGTTTTTTGTATTAAGTTTTAGTATTCCGTTTTAGTATTTTCTGTTTTTTGTATTAAGTTTTAGTATTCCGTTTTAGTATTTTCAGTATTTTAGGATTCAGTTTTTAATTGTTTATTGCTTGTTTAGGTTTTTACAAATTTATTGTAGTTTTCATTGATTCTTTTTCATTGATGTTCATAATTATTGCACTGATTTTTGTAAAAGGAAAAATTTCTTGCGTTTTAGTGTTTGAGTGATGCTTCAAGACCTTATTTTCAGAAAGTAGATTTGAAGGATTATATGTGCGCATGTGAGAAACTGTTTTTTGTAAACTTTACTGTTAAAACACTTTTGTGGACCATTTAACTGATTATGTGTTGTTGCACAAGCTTTGTAAATTGTGGTCAATAAATTATCTGTCTATCTATCTATGCTATAGGGGGCTACTCGCGAGGTATTCCATACCAAAATGATGTTGGTATGAAGAAATCATTTTGGCGATTTATTTAGTTAACGCTAATTTATGCATGGTTCTACTGTATGTATCAGAACACGAAATCTATCAATGGAAAGCTAATAAAATTCTGCTTTTATTGATATCTCCCATCTTATAAGCTGTCCCACAAAGTGTTACATGACGACGTGTTTTAAGTGAATGTTAAGTTCATCATATTTCTTCAGAGTCTCATAATGACCTTTATTTAATGTGTTTTACTATGTTTTATGTGATAATCTTATAGAACAAGCATTTCCGAAGATAACAGTCTATCCTTTATACATGTATAACATGATATACTGCGGGGTCATGCCTTGAGAGCTTCCCCGGGTCTTGGGTGAACGAAGAGGCTGTGGCGCCAAGATGGCGCCCACAAATCGAGTTGTCGCTACTCTATATAATATAGGTACTCTACCCGGGACTAGCCCAGTCCAGAGCGGGCCAGAGTGGTCGCGAAAACGCGCTAAAACCCTTTTGCCTCATCCAGCTGATAATGACTTCGCCATGGCAGCGGTCTCTTTAATACCGAAACATACCGAAATAACCCTGAAAACATACCGAAATATATAAATAGATACAGAAAGACGCATTTCTATGTATGTATTATGTCTCAATACAAAATAAGGTATAAAAGAGTATACTGTACATATTTCAAAAACGTATTTGGTGTATTTCGGTATTAACTCTTATTACCGAAATACATCCAAACACATACCCAAATATACCGTATGTGGTATGTATTTCGGTGTTATTTCGGTAGACACTCTCATGGCAGCACACGGCATGGTAAAAATGGATGAGGACTGCGCGTTCATTTTCTGAGATACTGACTAGGTTCTCCTTGCATAAAAGTAGTAGTACAGCTGATAATCTCTCATATCATAAGAATTGTGCAAATATGACTAAAGCATGAAATTTCTACCAGTGTTAGTACATGCCATACGCTTCATTTTCAGATGGGGACGTAAGGCAGATTTGACCTCTGAGGACCGTGAGAGGTCAATGACCTCAAAGTATCAAAAATATTGATGTTTGGCGTCTTTGGGTTTAATGGAAACTGTTATGATGTACAAACCATGCATTTATGTTCCAAAAAAAGTGTCTACATATTTCCACACAGCGTTGGTAATTATTTGAGGTGTCTAGCTTTGACCTCTGAGGACAGTGAGAGGTCAATTACCTCAACATATCAAATATTGATGCCAATGAATGTAAACTGTGGTGGCTGGTACTAACACAATTGTTGTACTTGTGTGTTGCAGGATTCCCTGCCTTGATGATCGAAGGCAAGATACAAGCATCCCAGACCTGATCGTCACTATGGCAAAGCGTCATATCCTCATAGATATGCCAGCCCAGCCCTCTAGTCCAAGCAATCAAGACCACCCCCAAGAAGTAACTGGAGCTTTGTATTCTTTGCCAAGCAGAGACAGATGAACCTTTGCAGTGCCCCCTAAGATCAACCATGAAACAGAGTGGTATGGCTATGCTCATTGACAGTAGACCTCCTCCAGTTCAAGGGATTCTGACATGCCAATGGAACTAAACCCTGAACAGACTGGATGATGGTGATGGCGTAGAAGCACCTTGACGACACCCCAGTGTTCAATGGCACAAGAAATGTCGTTTAAATTTTAACAAAAAAATTTTAAACCAGCAGAGCAGGGCCAGAATCAGCTTCAGGACAGCAATCTAGTACCGGTACTCCAACCGTGCACACACATCCAGCTGCCCACAGGCTTCCACAGTCAATCGAGCCTACTGTTTCTTCTGCAATAAGCCAGCTGGCACTGCAGACTTGCACGAAGCAGCTACAAAGGAAATTGACAAAAAACGTTCGGAGATGTGCCACTGAATTGGGGGACACTGAACTGCTGGCCAGCTGACTGCCGGAGACATGATTCCCATCGAGGCAAAATACCATCGCACTGTCTCCGTGCATTATACAACAAAATCAGACCAGCCGCACTCAAGGCGAGGATGCGGATCGTCTGCATGACCATAGCCTTTGCTGAGCTGGTGGTATTCATGGGGACATGCAGGCAGATGAGGCCCAATGCCCCTGTATTTAAACTCTCAGACGTGGCTAACCTCTAAAAGGGACGAGACTGGAGCAGCTGGGTACCACGGTAACCAACAGAAAAACACACAACCAGACTGAAGGACGGGACTTCTTTCTGTGCTTCCTGATCTGAGATCTTCCATTCTCAGGGCCGAGACACACTTCTCTTGTTTGAGAAAAGATAAGGTCCGGCCCTAAAGAAGGCATGTGATCATGACAGTAAATGCCATGCAACCTAGTAAGACAGCACAGGTAGTACGTAAGAAAGTTTCAAAACCAGGTTCACCTTTGTTCCACGCTGACCTGCCAGAAAGATTCTGTGACACCATCCCCTCCTTGCTCTGGTGAACATGATCCCCGATGTGGCGAACATCAAGCACCAGACTAAGTTGGCGAAACACAAGCACCACAACTGTGCTCTTACAGTATCGCAGCTACTGGTGTTCAACAGTGTAAAGCATGCACGCAGTGTGGAGTCAACCTCAGTGCGCCAAGCCGCGAGAGAGAAACCCCACTCCCACTCTACTTTGTCCCTCAAGATTCACGCTGTGACCAAAGGGGCAGAGGTCTGATTGACACACTGTTTAGTCTAGGGATGTGTGTGTCATATGATAGATTACTACAGCTCACAGCAGACATTGCCAATGGTTGTCTGCCAGCGCTTCAACATGGAAAATAGTATGTTTTCCCACCCAAGCTGCGCAAGGGATGTTCACTACTGGGCTGTCGATAATATTGACCATAACCCCAGCTCTGCGACAGCCCAGGATTCTTTTCATGGCCCCAGGTATCTCCCTAAGCATCATCCATCACACACGAATGGCGGACTCGACCGGGTGTAGTGGTGATTGGGCAAGACATCTCTTCCGCCAAGTCGGTAGCACCTCTGCCATCAGTGTCACAAGTGTGCCACCTGTGCCATGAAAACGAAGCACTTCACTGCACCGCTGTACAACGTCCTGCAAGGCCTCCCGACCTCCTGGCTGCTGAAGCTGCCGTGGAGAAGGAATATTAGTGGCTGAGGACAGTGAAGACAGCTCTAGAGAAGCAATCCTGATGAATGGGTGTCATGGTCTGCCTACCATGTCGATGACCAACAAGCAGTGATCCCACCTGCCGCGATCAATGCACTGTTCTGAGGTCACTGACCTTTTAAAAACACTTGTCAGTCATGGTTTCATCCTGTGATTATGTATCCAAATATAGAACGTCCAGCCTCTGGCCCCTTGCTTTTGGCCAGTTCTTGCGGCTGGAACGTGGCAGCGAGCCACGTCCAGCCAATTAACTCATTAAAGTGAACTACTCATTAAAGACTTGTTCTATGCAAAAAGTTGTTATTACAGACCTCCATTGATTTTGACAGCACTACTTGCATGTCGAATTTCAGCTAAAACCGACAATAATTAGGAATAGTTTTTCGCAATTACTCATTAAAGGGCTTGTTTTACGCAAAAAGTTTCTTGGGAACGACCCCCATTGATTTTGACAGCACTACTTGCATTCAAATTTCAGCTCAATCTGACAATATTTAGGAGTAGTTATACACTTTTTGGCGGAAACTTGGTTCCACGGGTCTTATGGTAAGCAGCAGCGAGCCGAATAAATAGGCTCTCCAGAAGTTTTAAAGGACCAACACATGGCAACATACCTTTTTAATGATTCCCAAGACAGACAAACTACCAGAATCGTGAAAAAAATGACAATTTAAATGTAATTGAGGTCATTGACCTCTCATTATCCTCAGAGGTCAAATCTGACTTATTTCCCGATCTGAAAATGAACCTTATGGTATTACTACACTGGTAAACATTTCCTGCTTTAGTCTTTAATTTGCACAATTGTTTATGAATAATCGTTTTTAAATTATTATGTGTGTAAATAGTAATTATTTACTGACTTTGGATGGAATATTTACATTTTCCGCCACTCAGGATAACCAACAGTACCGAACTGCCGTCTTTGATTCTTTGGTATCTTTACCATGTTGGGGAGCTCCTGGTTTCACGAAAACGCGACTAAGAAATCGGATATCTTTGTTAGTAAGGATGTTACGAGGTTGGTAAGGCTTTTGGTTAGGGAGCTTACCAAAGACTAAGAAATCGGCCCAAGACAAGAAAGGTGAGAAGCGCGGGGAGGTATTTGGGTCGGGGCGGAGTCAGGTCACGCCAGGGCCCGAATCCTCACTTACAAATTATTTACTCTTAAATGTTACTCTTAAGTGTAAAGTTGGTATTACGGAAATGCAATGCTATCCTCATCCACTTTGAGTGTAACGATTAGCAGATTCTGGCTACTTTGAGTGTAAAACCCTTGCTATGGACGCTTTTTTACAAAACCATAAGTACCGAAATGAAAAGAAATATATTCTAAGAAAAAAGAAGAAATGTTTTCATTTCAAGACTAAATCATTATTAGATAAACAGTATAAAGGCATAAAAATGTTTAACATGGAAAAAAAAGTTGAAGAATTGTAAAAAATCGACGATTATAAAAGTGTTGCCGTGGGAGTATATTTTGCACTTTTTCAGTCAATCCACGACGGCCTTTCATGTAAAGCTTTGTCATTAGCAAGGTTGTGAGAGGGCTGTGACGCTGTCATTGTGTGTATTAAATGTTTGTATGTAGCGGAGAGAGATGAGTGACATTGTAACTTCAGACGTGCCCGGTCAGCTGGGTATACTCTTGCCCACAGTATTTAGACTGTGCTCTCGTCTACCAAAATTCTGTCCCAAACTCCCCAAAAGGGTCGACGAGATCTCGAGTACCATAAAACCAATGCAGACCGTATAGTTTCCCTATCTGAATGGCTTCCTCTGCTTTCTCGTAATGGGAACTACCATTATTCTATCTGACAGGGGAAAAAAGACTGTTTGGATGTGATGTGACCACAGCTTCATTTTCCTGAGATTTGTTATAAGACTTTCCCTACGTAGCTGAGGTAGGATAAATCTCCTTTAATTGGTAAAAATTTCGTTATTGGGGCACCACGGATTTCGAGGACCCAAACTTAATTTTTCCCGAATAATGTTGTGTCTTGATTTAATATGTCCCAGTATAGAAAATATATTCCTCCAAAAAAAAGGGTGGGAATTAAATTAAACGCACATATACACTTTTAGAAAGCCAATAGGAACTCTCGCCGGAAACGCCAACCGAGAACTCTCTCCCACGTGAAAATGTTCGGCGACATTTTCACTGGTAATAGATGAAAAAGAAGAATAAAGCTTTTTTTCCCAATTTTGCCAAACCGGGGGGAAAAATTTTTTCCTCGCTTGGGTTCCCCCCCCAACCCCC
>JACEEZ010016950.1:0-5000 GCA_016584305.1 Chionoecetes opilio
AAATAACTTTAATGGGAGCGAAAGTTGACTTGACATTCGCGAAGTAGTCGCGGCGGATTTCGTCCACCCCCACGGATTTTGCTGGGTCAAGTTTCAGCAAATACTTTGATATTTCGTCTACTGTTATTCTCCTTATTACCAGTCTATCCCTTTCGAGTCCCTGCATACATGTTTACTGGTTTCTGGTAATGGAGTTTCGTCTTCTTTAATAAATACCGCATTAAAGTATTCATTGAGTACGAAACGCCATACTCTTATTATCATTTACCAAGATATTATTATTATCTTTCAGTGGTCCCAATACTTGTTTTGACGTTTTTCTTACTTCGAACGTATTGAAAGAACCTTTTCGGGTTTGATTTGGATTCCTTTGCAATTTTTTTTTTCATACTCGCGCTTTTTAGACTTAATTAGTCCTTTGCAGCGACGTTTTACGTCATTGTATTCTCTAGAATCGCAGTCTGCATTTGATCGTTTGTAAACTTTATACGCTCGGCGCTTTCTGCCAATGATTTGTTGGATCTCATTATTCATCCAAACTGGGTCTGTTTATGTTATTCAAAACGTTTTCTTACCATGGGAACATGTTTTTCCACCACCGATTGGAGTTTATTTGTGAATACATTACACATGTTTTCGGCGTTATTACCATTTAGTAGGTCAATCCATTCAACTTCGCTTAGTACCCTGCTGATCTTCGTGGAAATCTGCTTTATTATAATTTGGGGGGACTAATAAACCGATTTTTCTGTGATGTCTACATTGCAAATTTATGCCGCATCTGATTAGCCTGTTGATCACTGTTTGCCAAATGTTCACCTAATATCGCAGTAATCAATCAGATCAATGTCGGTAGTTGAAAACTAAATCTAGGATACTATTATCCCTTGTAGGCTCACGGACCACCTGATTTAAAATATACTTCGTTCACCATATCAAGCAATCGCATACCTTCCTATCAGGGAAATTATTATTCCAGTTTATATGAAGGTAGGTTAAAATCCTTCCACAAATAAATGGTAAAACGGTTTATTTATTGTTTTTCACAACACTTAACTTTTAAATCTCGGTCTACAGGAAGGCAATCTAACTTCCCCGCCCCAAATTAGAATTTTTGGGGAGGACGATATAATTTTGGTTCCCAAAATAGTTTTTAGACATTTAACCGGGTTTTAGGCTGTAATTCTTGGCGTAAAAAAAAAAAAAAAAGGGACTGATGGTTCATAAATTGAAAAAATCCCTTTGTTTGAACTTTATTCGATTTTCGAGTTGCCCTTGCAAAGTTTTCCCTTTATGTCACAGAATTGACAAACCCTCCACCCTGACTTTTTATGCGTGGGGGCCGGAACCACATGTTTTTTAGGCAAATGTGTCCCCACCCCCCTTTATAAGCCTTGAATTGGTGTGGCTATTTTTTTATCAGCTAAAAATTGTTTTTTTTTATTCTTTTGTTGTTTGAACCCAACTCTCAGTGAAAAATACTGACGAAAATATCCCCTGGGCGTTTCGGCCGAAGACAAAACGTACATGCTATAAGTTTTTCGTTACGCTTTAAAAAATAATGGCTTCTTGAATGCTTCCTGGCAAATTTGTGGGGTAGAGTAAAAATTTTAAAGATTTCCCTTTGATTAGTTTTTTTGGTTTTACCACGTTTGCGGTTGGTGTTTTTTAACCGGCGGTGGGGCCGGGTCTACGGTCCCCCCCCCCCCACTTTGTTTGATTTCAGGGCCGCCCTTGTGGAATTAATGTTACTTTTGAATTAGTATTTTTTGCGGAAAAACGGACCGTGACCCAGCCGTTTTTTGGCCCTTGTGGGGGTAATAAAGGGGGGTGTGTTTAAGGTGAAATGCGCGTGCGTAACCGCCCCCGTCCACGCCCTTTTGTTCCGTCCCCCGTTTTTTTTTTTTTTTTTTGAAATCTGGTATAAGAAAGAAACCTTTAATCATTTAGCAGACCGTGTTCCCCTAAATTCGTTGCACCCCCTGCCATTGGGCCCCCGAACGGGGCCCCTTTGAGGGTGGGAAAGGTTCCCGTCATCCCCCCCAAATAGATGGGAAATCCTCCCAACCTGGAAAATGGGGGGGGGGGGGGGGAAATTTTTCCCTCCCTGAGAAATTATCCCCAAGAAAGGTTTGCGAAGTTCCCTAACATCTCCTGTGCAAAAAAACAACGACCTCCAGTCCCCCCGGTTTTTATTTTTGCGCGGCGCGCCTGAACGCCACACTTAAATCGTAAAAACCGTTTTGGCCGTCCTAACTCCCCCTAGTCCCCCCCTTGGGGAGAAATTCCTGAAATATGAATTTTATGAATTATTTGTTTTTTTGTTTAGGAGTCCTTTGGAAATTTTTATCCGGATCAAACTTCCCTGTACTTGTCCAAGAATGTGGTCCCTTTTCAGAATCCGCCTGGTAAATGTTTAGGGGTCAAAGACCACGTTCCGTTTTGGTTGGTCCGTGCATGGAATGACAAGTAGAGAAGTGTTTTCGTTTTGGTGTTTCCTTTGTGCACGTTCCATCGCAGGCCCTGCCCAGTTAATTGGTCCCCCCCGTCACCCCCCGGAGGTCCCCCCCCTTGCTTCCCCTGGGAAACAAGAAGCCGCTTCCTTTTTTGGTTCCACTCCCCGGTGACCCTAACCGGTACCACCCAAAACCCTCCAACCAGTTTGGTTCCCCCCCACCTCGGAGAAATTGGGGTGAGTCCCCCCCCACTCAAAGTCTGGTCTCCGTGAAACGGTTCTTCTTCATTTTCGCCCCCAAGACCTGAAAATTTGTTTTGTAAGTTTTTGATTCGGTTTAGGTGGCGCCCCCCCCCTTGAACTGGCTTGTTTTTTGGGGTCGTCGTTGGCCCCTTTCCTCGGCCCCCCCCCTTACGGGAAAGCTCAAAGGGGAGCAAAGGGTAATGAGAAGAACGAGGGGAGCATGGGAAGGAGGATAGGGAGAGGCCCCTATGGCGTAGAAGGGAGTGAAGAAAGGGGGGAAAGGGGGGAGAGGAGGGAATAGGAAGGAGGATGGAAGGAAGGAGGAAGGAGTAAGGGAGGGAAGGAGGAGGGAAGGAAAGGAGGCAGGAAAAGAGGGGAGGAAGGATGAAAAGGGAAAAAAAGTGTTTTTTGGAGTGCGGGAGGAGGAAACGAGAAGGGGGGAGGAGGAGGAGGGGGAAAGGAAAGAAGGAAAAGGTGGAGGAGGATAGCAACATAAAAAGAGGGGGGAAGGAGGAGGAGGGTAGCAAAGGAGGAAGGATGGGTGGAGGAAGGTTTGGAAAAGGGGGTTTTTTGAATTTGAGATAGCAGGGAGAAAAATTGTGGGGAGTACGGTTTTTTGGGCCCCCGGTGTTAGATTTTAAGGAAGGGTGGAAGGATTCCTCTTCAAGGTAAAAATAGGGTGTGCGGGGGGAAATCTGGGGCAATAAGAGGAGGATGAAAGGGGAGGAAAGGGGGGTAGAGGGGAGGGGTTACTCGAGGCGGAAGAAGGAAAGGGCAGAGGGGAGGGCGAGGTGGATGGCAGGTTGTGGGGTTGGGGTGGGAGGGTAGTGATGGCAAACCAGCCTTTCCGTTAGACTGTCATAACTCTCACGGAGGGACTGTCATGACTCTTTCTTTTAGATCATTGTTACAGTGCGAGGGTTTTCTTCTTGCTTGTTTGACAAGGACACAAAGTCTACAGGGGCTGTGGGAGTTGATGGAAATATTGTGGTGGCGAACTTTCCACTGCAAACCAGAACATTTGCGTAGAATGGAAAGGGCATGCTGAAAAATAAAAATATTATTATGCGCTGCGGGGATTTTAAATAGATGTACGGGCAAACTCGAATTAAACAAAAAAACTGAAAAAACTTTTTAAGACAAAGTGTGATTGCCTTCTTTATGTTTATCTCGTTTGGAAGCGTGGCGCTTCTCTCTCTCTCTCTCTCTCCTCCCCCCTCCCTCCTCCCCTCTCCTCCCTTCTCCCTCACTCTCCCTCCCCTCTCTCCCCTCCCTCTCCTCTCCCTCTCTCCTCTCTCTCTCTCCTCTCCTCCTTCTCCTCTCCTCCTCGCTCTCTCTCTCTCTCCATCCTCCCTCCCTCTCCTCTCCTCTCTCTCCCTTCCTCCCTCTTCTCCTCTCCTATGAGGGACCGGTTTCACCTCCCTCAATCCGGTTCCTCTCTTTCCCTAGTCGTTCTCCTCTCCTCCAAAAAAACTCTGGTGACCATTACCCCCACCTCTTTCCCATCTTAGATAGCCACGAATGCATAACACGTTTTTTGAGAACTACAAAAAAACAAACCGTCTTTACCCCGTTTCCCTATTTAACAAAATCTTACTCAAAAATTAATGGAATTACCAAAAATTGAGAACATTAAGGAATGCCATGCAAGTTATAAGAAAAATTTAAAACAATTTATTACTTCATATCAAATGCAGTTTAAATGTGATTATCAATTGGTCTGAACGTGGTGTGTTGTGTTTATAGATTGTTAGTAAATATAATAAAGGTCGTGGTTTTAAATGAAATGCAGGTGTGGTTTACGACGGGGAAAATCTCTAAAGAAACTTTATCGTGATTATTTAACGACGTATGCGCAGCGTGAGCTGTTGTAAGGGCGCGAGACCACGTTTTCACTTCCTCCGGTTTTGGCAGCGAGAAGATGAATGAAAGGAGGAGAGGGAGGAGGCGCATGCGGAATTACAAAGTGAATACAAAGAAACACCAACCAGCAACCAGCCGATAGGTCTTACAAACTGTTTGCTTTAACTACTACTACACTTAACTAGATAATCAGAGAGAAAGGAAGGAAGTAGAAGGCTCCTCCCCACCCACCCATCCCTCCAGCCGAAGCTGGCCGGAAAAAGAATGATACCATGCAATAATAGAAAAACTGCATGGAAATTTGTGAGGAAAGTTGAAGCTGCATCTATGGCTAACGTAGCTACTAGTTTGTGGTGGTAGGTTTAGTGGCTTGATAGATATAGGTCATGTTTGTGTGGTTTTTGTATGGGTGTGACACACAGTGTGGTGGTTCAAGGTG
>JACEEZ010016950.1:10000-20000 GCA_016584305.1 Chionoecetes opilio
ACACTCAAGGTATGGCAAAGTACAACATTTTGATGAACTAGATGATTTCTACTAACTTACACAAACAATGATTATGCACATATACTTTGTGGTGATTTTAATGCTCATACTCTCACTATGCCTAATGTTCCATATGTTTCTGTTAGTGGTGATGATCATGTGTCTGTTGGTGTTCCCTACACAAGTCTAACTGATCTTGGCATAGCTGTGGACAGAGCTAACCAGGACCCAGGACCCAGGATTCCCAGACAGGAATTCTTATGGCAGAAAATTGGTGGAGGTTTGTAAAAATAATCATGTATTTATATTTAATGGTAGGTTAGGTGAGGACTGTGCTGTGGGAAAATTTACAACACATAATACAACTATAGATTATTTCTAGGTTCCCCATTAGTTATGCAGTGTGTTGTAGTTTTTAGAATACTTGATTATGATGCATTATTCTCTGATGTACACTGTGGGCTACATGCACAACTGAAATTAAATAGTACAGGTAATGTAGCCACTGTAAATACAAATGATGCTCAAAGAGGTAAGCCAGGCAAGTGTGAAACCAGGAAAATGGAAAGCTGAGAAAATGAGTGTGTATGAAAGGAACATTGATGTAAGCAAGGTAAATGGGATAATAGCAAATATAGATGAATTATCTGTTGATGATATTAATCAGGAACCAAAGCAAATTTTGATTGAGCCTGCACTTACAACCTTTCCACAATATAAGAGGAAAACATATCTAAAAAAGAGTAATAATGCCACCTTAGAGGGGTATGATAATCAGTGTTGAAAAGAATATCACAAAGCCAGGCATAAGTACAATTTGCATAGGAATAGTCAATTTTAATACTATGATTGAGAAAAGCAAAAGATACAAAGGTGAATTAAAAAGAGTAAAATCTAAAGAAAGGACAAACTTAATAAAGGAACTTAGAAAACACAGAAGTTGTGACCCTAAAGCATACTGGAAAATCCTAAATGGTAAAAAAAAGTACAGTAAGATTCCCATTACACTCAGCAATTTTTATGTCATTTTAAACAGCTTGCCAGTGATGACAGTAATTCTAACATCGCAATAAACACAATCACAGATTAGGATAACAACACTGACCCCTTACCAATACTTAATGACCCCATAACTGAGGAAGAGGTGAAGAGAAACATTAAGAAACTAAAGAACAATAAAGCCCCAGCAACTGACATGATATTAAATGCATGTATTAAAAGTACTCAGCACATTCTGTTCCCTCTATATGTCAAGCTATTTAATAAGATACTTGATAGTGGTATCATGCCATCTGAGTGGCTGGTGGGTGTGATAGTGCCACTCTATAAGAACAAAGGAGACATTCAAGACGCCAATAATTACTGGGGGATCACCCTGCTTAGCTGCCTGGGCAAACTGTTCACCTCTATACTCAATGATAGACTAACTAAATATTCTGATACTAGCAATATTATTAATGAAACACAAGCTGGTTTTAGGCATGAGTACTCTACCTTAGACCATATATTTTTGCTTAAATGCGTAATTGATTTGTTCAACTGGAGAAAAAAGAAGCTTTTTTGTTTATTCGTGGACTACAAGAAAGCCTTTGATATGGTGTGGCGTGAGGGTTTGTGGTACAAGCTAGTGAGGGAGAAAGTGAATGGGAAAATACTGAATGTAATCAGAAATATGTATAGTAACATCAGGTCTTGTGTAATGTTAAACCAAGAGATGTCTGATAGATTTGTATGCAACATGGGAGTACGGCAAGGGGAAAATTTGTCGCCCCTGATTTTCGCTTTTTACATTAACGATATTGAAAGTAAATTACTTGAATGTAACTGCAATTTTCTAGATTTTGGTCATGATTTGATAAACTCCTATTTGAAACTTTTTGTTCTAATGTACGCAGATGATACAATTATATTGTGTGACAGTGAAGAAGGAATGAAGCAGGCTCTGATAGCATTGTATACTTACTGTAATGAGTGGAAATTAAAGATTAATTGTAACAAAACAAAAATAGTGGTGTTCAGTAGGGGAAAAACTCATCTAAGTAATTATAAATTTGAATTTGGTTATGAAAATGGTGAGGTGGTAGAAGATTACAAGTATCTTGGTGTATTATTTAATTACAATGGCAGGTTCCGTAAAGAAGAGCTAGATTTGAAAGAATAAGCAACAAGAGCAATGTATTCACTAATAGGTAAATGTAGAAAGTTTGACTTGCCAGTTGATATGCAGTTGGAATTATTTAATACCATGGTGTTACCAGTACTGACCTATGCAGCTGAGATTTGGGGAGACTATAGGATTAGAGAGCTAGAGATATTACACTTAAAATTCTTAAAACAGATGTGTTCATAAAAACGCTAGCAATGATATGGTATATGGTGAACTTGGAGTGTACCCACTGGAAATTCATATAAAGTGCAGAATGTTAGGGTACTGGTCTCGGATAATTTCAGGTAAAAACACTAAATCATGCTATATAATGTATCAATGTTTGTTGCATTTGGATATGTTAGGGTTATATACTTTTCTCCATGGGTTCCCTGCATTAAGAATATATATATATATATATATATATATATATTTACGTTGTAGCCTATAGCGTCTGTAGGCATATGGAGTCTTGTTGATGTTGGTCGAACTTGCCCGTTGGTGGCGCAGGCTGGATTTTTATAGTGACACCTATGGTCTCAGGTGAAGATCTCATTTTCTATGATGTTCTTGATTTCCAGGTTAGGCGCAAGCAGCCCCTAGAGTCCACCGTCACACTCGTAATCGGCAGACAGGTATACGCTGCATGTGGGTTGCTTCGGTCACTCGACGATGGCTTTGACAGTTGCTCCTTGGTGAGACTTGAACTCGGGACCTTCTGCTCCCCTACCAGGCTCTTGAAAGAGTTGCCCCCGGCAGGATTCGAACTCGGGACATTGAGTTCAGCCCTCCAAGATGCTAACCACTTGGCCACCGCCTCCCCAATATGTAATGAGTGTGGTATTTTAGGGATGTGGTTATCACAAAATGTGCCCAACACTACATGGTTTAAGAAAGCAGTTGAAGTGAGATTAAAAGATCAGTGGATTACTGCCTAGCATCATAATTTATCAACAAAAACTTTATGTAGTAACTACAATATATTTAAGCTGATTTATGGTATGGAGGTGTACCTCGTCAAACTACCGAAAAGTATTCGCATCCAGGTAACTAGATTCAGAACAAGCAACAATAGACTACCAATAAATGTTGGTAGATACACAGGTGTAAACAGAGAAGATCGTCTTTGTAGCAAGTGTATTGCTAATGTTGTAGGAGATTAATTTTATGTCCTTTTCGAATGTACTAACGAGGAAATTGTAAGGCTGCGGGACATGTATATCCATAAATACTACAAAATTAGGCCAACGCATTTTAAGTATGTTGCGTTAATGCAAAGTACCAGTGTGAATGTTTTGAAGAACTTGTCATTATTCATCAGATCAATTTTGAGCATGTTTAAATAAGCTAACAAGTATATCTGGTTATTAGTTATCTTTATTTATATTTTTCTGTGTCACTTAGTTTTGGAAATTGACAATTGGATTTCTCCTAACTTTCAGTTTACGTAGTACTTATCTGTATGTTTATATTAATATCGTTTAAAATGTCCTGCCAAATGTAGTGTATCTTATAGGAGCTGTGCTCCATACTTTATTTATAAAGTCTGAGCAATAATAAATTCTATTCTATTCTAATAAATTCTATTCTATTCTATTCACGCACACACACACACACACACAGAGAGAGAGAGAGAGAGAGAGAGAGAGAGAGAGAGAGAGAGAGAGAGAGAGAGAGAGAGAGAGAGAGAGAGAGAGAGATGAAAATATTGCAGGTATTTTGATGTGGCAGAGCAGAGGCCGTTCACTTATTCAGGTGTGACACTAAAAGCACCTCCCGCGGCAGGTAAGCACCCTTGCCTGCCCAGGTGTTCCGCAGGCCGCCATTCCCTCCCTCCATGTTCACCTGAGCCTCATTACCTGAACCAAAGTAACTCATATAAAGTAAACCCACGCGCACAAGGGCGGGGCTTCAGGCCTGCGTCACCCGGGTAGCCTCAAGAAAATGGCAGGAAATACGTTAGTCAGTTAATATATTAGTTACCTTGACCTGAATGACCCCTCACGACCTGGGATCACGCCCCCCCTCACGCCAGGAATCGAACCCGGGGTCACCAGTCATCACATCGCACCTATTAACCATTTCACCACCACAATACATTGGCCAACATAAACACCACTACGAAAATCCGGTTCAATTAAGGTATTTTTAATTTTTTAATTTTTAATTTACATCTACTACATATATATATACATATACATATACATATGCACATACATACAAATACACATACATACACATACATATATACATAAAAAGCAGTAATAAATGAGCGGGCATCAGCCCGCCGCTGTAGCCGCAGCCACAGTAACTATACATAATGTATACTTTGGCCGCAGCCACAGTCAGATCACAAGTGGGCGGGGCGTGAGGTCACTCCCGCTCCTTAGTGTTCATCGGGGGGGCGGCACGCACCACCTCCAGCAGGAGGGCAGGTTTTTCTGAAACTGCCGCACGAGGGCGGCCGCGTCCTCCAGCGGGCCGACGCGCTGTCTGAGCCGCTCTATATATTAGGCAGGAAAGCAGGTAGTGGGTCACAAGTTACCTTTATGCTTTGTTTTACCTGTAAAAGGCCACAAGACAACCATGCCAGGAATCGAACCCAGGGTCACCAGATATCACATCGCACCTATCAACCATTATACCATCACAGTGCATTGGCCAGTAAACAAAAAACTGCAAAAATCCGGTTCAATTAAGGTATCACATCACAAATTACCTCTATTTTTTGGTTGTAAAAGGACACAGGTGCGTTATAAGCCATCAAGGGTAATAATGGAGGCTATTACCATTATTTCTGATGGCCGGTGTCACAGGTGAGGCGTCGCGGGAAGGGGCTCTCAGGGGTAATGCCGTGACCCCAATATTACCTGAGTTCCCCTTTTAGCCTCCTGGATAAGCGCGTCTTCTTTCCCAGGTAGAACATGGGAGGTTTTTATATTCTTTTTCTGTGAGTGTGAGTGTTTTCCGATTTCTACAGCTACGGCAGGTAAAAAAAAATAAAGGGGGACTATTACGTCTTGGTTTTTTCATTCCCTGCTCTTTAATTATGGTTTCTTTTTATTTTCTATTTTTGTGAGTGAGTGAGTGTGTTTTCCGATTCCTACAAATATGCCAGGTAAAAAAAAAGGGTGGGGTGGACTATTGCGTCCTGCTTTTTTCATTTTTTGCTCTTAAATTATTATCAAAAATGGTTGTAAAAAAAAGGTTATGGCAAAAAATAGGTTTTTTTCTGCATGTTGTGTCTCATTTGTCTGTCAATTTGTGTCTCTCTTTCTTCGTGTTTGTCACCTTGGCATCTGTCGATTCTGTATTGTATTGTATCTGTATTGTATCTCTCTCTCTCTCTCTCTCTCTCTCTCTCTCTCTCTCCTGCAAGCACTATTTATCGCCTGTCCACTTCCCTTTCCCTCCCTGTCTGCCCATCGTCCATTTGTTTACCTCCTCGCCTTAGTTAATCTTTCCCTCCCTACACCACTCACTCCTACCTTCCCTCCGCCGCCGCCGCCTCTTCTTTATTGCTGTCTCATCCCAACCCTTGATTCCTGCGGCTCTGTCCCCCATGGATTCGCTGTATCATATATCAAGGCTGGTGTGTGTGTGTGTGTGTTGTGTGTGTGTTCATCTAGTTGTATTCATCTAGTTGTATTTTACAGGGCCAGAGCAATGCTCGTGTGGCCCCGTCTCCATATCAACATTTTTATATCATTCATCCTTAGTGCTTTGTGTTGGCCGAAGCCAGCACCCCGGAGAGCAGGTCACAAACCCCGGCTAACACCCGGTACCCATTCACTGCTGGGTGGACAGGGGTTCAGGTTTTAAGGAAACAACCCATTTGTTTCCGCTCCGCCCGGGGATCGAAACCGGGACTTCTCGGTTGTGGACCGAGCGTGCTATCCCTTACACCACGGAGTACCTAACGGAGTGTGTGTGTGTGTGTGTGTGTGTGTGTGTGTGTGTAATCTATCTTTCTTTTCTGTGTGTGTGTGTGTGTGTGTGTGTGTGTGTGTGTGTGTGTGCGTGTGCGTGTGTGTAATCTATCTTTCTTTTCTGTGTGTAATCTCTCTCTATCTGTGTGTGTGTGTGTGTGTGTGTGTGTGTGTGTGTGTGTGTGTGTGTGTGTGTGTGTGTGTGTGTGTGTGTGTAATCTATCTTTCTTTTCAGTGTGTGTGTGTAATCTCTCTCTATATCTCTCTCTGTGTTTGTGTGTGTGTGTGTGTGTGTGTGTGTGTGTGTGTGTGTGTGTGTGTGTGTGTGTGTGTGTGTGTGTGTGTATGTGTGTGTGTGTGTGTTTTGCAATATCTCCATGTCGTCAGGTTGGTCGCAATGATTCATTTGATGCCATCTCCTCTCACTGAGCCAAAGAATTACCTTACGTCGTAAACTGGACACCAACACCAGCAATACTAAACACAGACCAGCGAACAGCACCGATGACAACAACATCAACAACAGGAAAAGTGAAACACAAGAAAAATAAGGAAAATAGAATCAACAACAAAAGTCACGAGAGCAAAATTACGTTATAGGATTTAGGGCTACAAACAAATTAACTAATATAATTAATGGTGCACGGCAGACACGCAAACGATAACATGTACAACGATATATCTCATTGAGGAATACAAAGGATGACTACTTAACTTTGCAATATACCATTTCTAAAGTATCATTTCAGCTTCCTTTCTAAAGCATCAACAACAACGCCAGCATTTGTAAGGATGGTGACGGCGGTGTTTGTATATTGATTTGAGGCTTTTACCAGTTTTCTCTTCTCGCATATAGTACACATTCATAGTTACTACCATAAGAGGAGCACGTCCAAGGGTGAAGCAAAGGGTAAAGAAGGGTGAAGGGCGGTGTAAGGGTGGTGACGGCGGTGTTTGTATGTCAGTTTCAGCCTTTAACTATATTTCTCTTCTCTCGTGGACATATTCACAGTTTGACCACAAGAGGAGCACGTCCAGATGGAGGCTGGGGTCAAGGAGTACTGCGGCAGTATGGGTGAGTGGCGGCGAAAGGAAGTCAGGAAACAGTTATGGAAATGTGGAGGGAGTTGTGAGGGCAGAAAAGGGGGAAGGATCCGGAAAGTCGGGTTAGGAAGTATCAGGGGCAATTCAAATACAAGTTTCCCCTTGTGTCGCAATTAGGGTGCCGCCCTGTGAGCGTCGCAGGTGAGGGCAGGCTGATAAGAACCGGGATTAATCGCCTCAGGCCTCTACCTCGGCGGGATTTACGAGGCGCGGGGAAGGTGAGACACAGGGTTTAGTACTAAGTCCGCCCTGATAAGGGATAGGGGGCGAGGGGCACCTTCCCCTTCCTCCCCCCCTTACGTCCCTATCTCCCTGTGATGGGCGTGGTCGTGGGCGGGGCATGAAGGCTAGGGGCGGGGTAAGGGTACATCGCTTTTAGGTTGCGTCGCTTAACCTAACATGTTCCTGCTCCACACGACCTCCCGCAGCCTCTGTTTTTCCCTGACAAGTACCGGTCGCGGGGACGCGGAGGTCATCTTTATGACCCAGATTCTTCCTCCCGCTGGACCAAACAGATAACACAGTAATGAGGGCTGCCCATCAGGGTGTGAGGGACGGCGACTGCATCCTGCCGGGAAGTTTACGCGGATCACATCACCAGCCGCCCTTTGTCCCGCGGCAGCCTGGGAAGTCGCCGCCGCGGCCAAAAGATCCATGGAAGTTATGGTTTCTTTTGAAGTGGGAGCGGTGATGTACGTACGCGCTTCCCCCTCCCTGGGGGACGCGCGCCACGCCCCCGCTGCTGTGGCGGCCGTGATCCCGTGATGGAGCACCGGCTGCCACGGCGCCTTTGCCTGCCTTGTTAATTAACAGGTGGCGTGTCTCCCTGGCGGGGCTGCCTGCCTGATTAGAGTAAGGCACGCCCATTGCGACCCCCCCCCCCACCTACCGGTGTTATTTTTCCGACGCACGAACATGGACACACACTACCTTGTCTTTGCAGCAGCGAGTGCAAGTTTCAATCGGCAATATATGACCTGCCATGATCTGCAAGGGTTGAGGGCAGCCACCCGAAGCCAGGGAGTGCCACGCAAGGTCAAGGTCACAGACAGTCAAAGAAATCTAACTTTCCGATTGAGCTGTCACGGCATCGACTTCTTATCTCGTCTGCTTTGGTCTTCTGCTCCGAGTCGCCTCGCGCTGTCCTGCGCGGGTCGCGGGCCTCGCCAAGCGTGTCATTCAAACCACCCAAGCAAAAGCACCAGCGGCACTTTGAGACGGCCAGTGACGTATTTAGAGTGTATTTTCAACAACGACATCCTATTAGATTAACAACAGAACCATTTTGACCACATAATTTTACCAATTCGTCAACAATTACATAATAAACTCAGGTTAGGGCAAGATCGACCTCTTGAGAAGTTTCCATACAAATCCGTCCATTAGTTTTTGCGTAATCCTGATACACAGACCGAGGGTAAAACAAAACCTTCTTGGCGGAGATAACAAAATTCTGCAAACAATAAATCATCACTTCATCGTTAACATTATGCTCTCATCATCGACAAAATTCCAAACACGTTATCGACAGTGTTGCCATTAAGTGTCGATCTGTGCGAGGCAATGCCACTAACGATCAGCAGAAACATCAAGTTGGGTTGTATTTCCTTACATCTTTATCGTTGGCGTCTGAACTTGTGAGTCATTACCTAAATAAAAGGCAGACATCCTGGTAAAGATTGTGATTATTGGTAACATGACTTTTATCGCATTAATGAAAAGGCGAAAGTGGCGAGGAAGGCAGGTCTCTCTCTCTCTCTCTCTCTCTCTCTCTCTCTCTCTCTCTCTCTCTCTCTCTCTCTCTCTCTCTCTCTCTCTCTCTCTCTCTCTCTCTCTCTCTCTCTCTCTACTATAACCATTAATTAACATAATCCACTTAAGAAAGACTGTCGCTCATCTATCTCCTACATATGCTTTCATTCATTATTTAACGCATATTTTTAACCATCCATCAATCTACTAAATGTTCTAACTGCCTATCAAGTCTAATCATCCACTCTTCCTCCTTATCTTTACTCATCCGCCTCGCTCTTTTTTCCCTCCTCTTAACACTTAACGTTCTCATCACGTTAGCAAGTCAGTCCAGCTTAATGAAAACTAGAATATTTGTTGCCGTTTGTAAGATCTTTGTACAAATGTTCTATACCTCCTCCGCCTCCTTCCCCACTTCTTCCTCCCTTGTCAAAGAACACTCCTCCTCCTCCTCCTCTTCTCTTGTCAAGGAATATTCCTCCTTCTTCTACTTCTTCTTCCTCCCTTGTCAAAGAATGCTCCTCCTCCTCCTCTTCTCTTGTCAAGGAATATTCCTCCTTCTTCTACTTCTTCTTCCTCCCTTGTCAAAGAATGCTCCTCCTCCTCCTCATTCTTCTCCTTCTACTTCTTCTTCTCTTCCTCCTCCTCCTCCTTCTACTTCTTCTTCCTTCCTTGTCAAAAAAGAATACTCCTCCTCCTCCTCCTCCTCAAGGGCGGGCCGACATCTCTGCCGCAGAAAACGAGCCTCGAAAAGATAAATAAAAGTCTCGTCTCCGATTACTGCGCCGCTGATGCCCACCTGAAGGCGCCGCGCATTTTATTCTTAATAGATTGCGTGTTCAGTGAGAGAGAGAGAGAGAGAGAGAGAGAGAGAGAGAGAGAGAGAGAGAGAGAGAGAGAGAGAGAGAGAGAGAGAGAGAGAGAGAGAGTGTAGTAGGACAATTATCACATAAGACTCGAAGTATCTTTATAGGTAACAAGCACGTGGGTACAAACTATATAAATAACCCAATTATATTATTTTACAGCATACGGAACTAACCAAGGGCCAAATAAAGAAATAACAAAA
>JACEEZ010016950.1:30000-42030 GCA_016584305.1 Chionoecetes opilio
GAATATCACAACCATGCTCCTTCCTTTTCTGAATCTATTTGTGTTAGTAGAGTAGGTTACTCCCTTTTCACCGGCAACTCCAGAAACTAAACCTTAAACCTGTAACCTCACTATCAATACTACATGCAAGTTCTCCAAAGATACGACCAAACCGGTGAAAGGAGCAGGAAAGCATGCAATATATAAAGTTACGAATGTTTACCTCCGTATCGGTAATCCACATCCGTTCCTTTTTTACCACCAGCTTCGCGATCTGCAATTCAGAAATATTTCCAGCAATGTTTCTTCTGGTTCATATGGCGCACGGGTTTTTGGAGGCGAGCGGCCTCGGCAACATGCCCGGCGCCACCTTCACGGGAGCTCCGATCGTCGACGCCCTCAGCACAGACCCCGGGCACGGGAGCTGTGCTGAGGGTGTCCCGGGTCGGGGCTCCCGTAAAGTGGCGCCGGTGTAGTCCCCGGGGCCGTATGTTGCCGGAAGCCCGTGTGCCGCAGGAAACGGAAGAAACATTGCATAGTGCGGAGAGTGTATCCTGCTGAGTGCCCCGCACTCCTCGTCAGGATGGACAAGCCAGTCCTCGTGCCGCACGCCAGCAGCACGAACACTCTCCTCTCTTCCCCCTCATCCCCGACGAAAGCATCCTGCTTTCCTCCGGATCAATCTGCTTTTCATCCTGATCATCCCCCGACGCGTAGCAGCCTGCTGCCCCCCTCCCCACACACACACGGAGAGTGTATCCTGACGCACTCCTCGTCAGAATGGACAAGCCAGTCCTTGTGCCGCACGCCAGCAGCACGAACACTCTCCTCTCTTTTCTCTTTTTTCAAAGCATCTCTCTGACGGGCTCAAGCTAGCCCGTAGTCCTCCCCTGCTAGAGGCCCGAAAAAAAAGAAAAAAAACCCAGCTTCGACTCGCTACCCATGAGAGAGAGAGAGAGAGAGAGAGAGAGATGATACAGATAAGATACTTTGATCCTATCTAGACACTTTGCAAGTACCAACTACAAGGTTATTGACTATACAAAGCGCCACCACGCCAGGACGAACTTAGCGGACTCGAACCGCTGACCGAATGCGCAGGGACGCTACACACGCAAGACAACAGCTCTACCAATCGAGCCACCCTGACGGGTTAGAGAGAGATGAAGGTGTGAACGAGGAGGTGTAGAAGTTTGGAGACAATAAGCCCGAGAGAAAGCGTAGGGGGATAAAGTTTGTAAAGATAATCTGTCCTTTCATTCTTGTTCAAACCACTAAGAACACGAGAGATCTACCTACCGAGATCTAACGCAATCATACATGCTAACGTTTCCCCTTCTTTCATAAATAATGCAGAGGGCTTCCTACTAAATGAAGCTTCATCTTAAAGTTACATAAATACCCAGCTACCCACACATCCAATCCAACAAACACATTACTGAAATCCAAATGATCTAAGTAAAACAAGGTAAATTTGGCGGGTAATTTAAGTAAAACAAGATAAATTTGGCGGGTAATCTAAGTAAAACAAGGTAAATTTGGCGGGTAATTTAAGAAAACAAGGTAAATTTGGCGGGTAATCTAAGTAAAACAAGGTAAATTTGGCGGGTAATGATTCAGAACGGTCCACCTCCCGCCTCTTTCCCCCAACGATCTTAAGTTACCTGTGTTCCAAAGTGGCTTCTTATAAAGGTACTTCAGAAATCTTGCACCATCGTCAAGAAATAGATAGGCGAGATAAAACGTATCCTGACCATGGAAGGGAAGCCGACGACAGCGGAATACATAAAGGGGGAGAGAGAGAGAGAGAGAGAGAGAGAGAGAGAGAGAGAGAGAGAGAGAGAGAGAGAGAGAGAGAGAGAGAGAGAGAGAGAGAGAGAGAGAGAGAGAGAGAGAGAGAGAGAGAGAGAGAGAGAGAGAGAGAGAGAGAGAGAGAGAGAGAGAGAGAGAGAGAGGAAGAGAGAGAGAGAGAGAGAGAGAGAGAGAGAGGAAGAGAGAAGAGAGGAGAGAGAGAGAGGAGAGGAGGAGAGAGAGAGAGGAGAGAGAGAGAGAGAGAGAGAGGCATTCAGAATTTGAGATCGGTAAGGAAAAATATTGAGGAAAGAAACGAAGATGTATGTCTGTGTGTGTGTGTGTGTGTGTGTGTGTGTGTGTGTGTGTGTGTGTGTGTGTGTGTGTGTGTGTGTGCGTGTGTGTGTGTGTCACGTCATCACCCACCCTCTACAACCCCCCATTGCCCCTATATACGTACATGTACAAACAAATCATGTAGTTACTTTGCTTCTCATTCTTACACTCATTTCACACTCTCACCTATGCGACTTACAACTCAACTTAAGACCTTTACCTGAACTCTCTCTTTCTCTCTCTCTCTCTCTCTCTCTCTCTCTCTCTCTCTCTCTCTCTCTCTCTCTCTCTCTCTCTCTCTCTCTCTCTCTCTCTCTCTCTCTCTCTCTCCTCAACTCGGTCAGTTCTCGTTACAAGTTTATGACAGGCCTCAAACTCGTATAGACAGGTTGAGAAAACAGCGAAAGAAGCGATGAAGGCAAGCGAGGAAAGGAGCGAGGCAGGACTAGTTCAAGATGAGACAAGAGAGGAAGGAGGCCAAAGGAAAATATTGATAAAAACGCGTTACTCTAGTTGTGGGTGACTTGAGCGTGTTACCTTAATGAAGAGAGGTCACCTGTGGGATTGTTATGGAGTAAGGTTAAATGATCGATATAACTCAAAGTAGTAGTAGCAGTAGTAGTAGTAGTAGTAGTAGTAAAAGATAGTAGCAGTAGTAGTGGTAATACTAGTAGTAGTAGTAGTGGTGGTGGTGAGTGTTGGTGGTGGTGGTGGAAGTAGTAGTAGTAGTAGTAGTAGTAGTAGTAGTAGTAGCAGTAGTAGTATAGTAGTAGTAGTAGTAATAGTAGTAGTAGTAGTAGTAGTAGTAGTAGTAGTATAGTAGTAGTAGTAGTAGTAGTAGTAGTAATAGTAGTAGAAGCAGTAAAAGTGGAAGTAGTGGCGGTATAACATCAATCACCACCACCACCACTCTCACTACTACTTCTATTGCTACCACTACTACAACTCCTTCCACCACCACGCCTCGTTATCCATGGCCTCGCACAACACTTGTAGGTGTCGGAGGAGGAGGAGGAGGAGGGAGGAAGGTAAGCCAGTCCTCGTGACCACTCCAGCAGCTCCTTGAAATAGCCTCCCTAGCTCGCTCTTGGGCAGGAAAACAAGACCAAGATTGCACGTTAGAGAGGGGAGGAAGGTTAGGGTAAGGATGGGAGGGGGAGATGAAGGGAGGTGTGGAGGAGGAGCGGGAGATGGATGTGTGGAGGGATGGGGGAGGAAGGATAGGGTAAAGAAGGGAGGGGTGAGGGAGGTAAGGATGGGAGGGGGATGAGGGTAAGGAAGGGAGGGTGCGAGGAAGATGTGGAGGGGCGTGGGAGGAAAGTAAGGGTAAGGAAGGGAGGGAGGGGTGTGAAGGGGTGGAGGAAGGTAAAAGTAAGGAAGGGAGGGGGAAGTGTGGGTCGGGAGCAGAGCTGGGCAGTATTTAAATACATTTGTATTTAAATACGTATTTGAATACATTTGTGTATTTGAAATGTATTTATAAATACATTGGTTTTCATGGACATACAGTATTTAAATACTTTTATGAGTATTTAAATACATGGTATTTAAAAACTCATAATATAAAAATTTAAATACTTTTTTATCAGTTAATTTGACAATACACAATAGTCACCTCACTAAACAGCCAGAACCTTCACCATCCTATTACGGGCGATAACACCCTTGGAAACAGCTTGATTCTAACCCTTATTGATACACAGTGGTCATGGCAGCTCGTCTTAGGGAGGGACAAGTAGTGGTGGCTGGTTGTTAATATTTGGTTTAGTGTTGTTTATCGCCACCAGGGAAGCACCAGTGTTGCCGTGTAAGAGTTAGCGTCAAGGGGTGGTGTTGCTACTACTACTCAGTAATGATGATGATTGAAATAATAATTAGGATAATGACAATATGAATAATAACAATAATAACAATGATGATAAAACTAGTGACAGGAATATCAATCACATTAATAAACAATAATAAAGGCAGTGCATCACAGCGCGTGTCAGTGTTTGGTGGTGCTGTTCCGCCGTGACTTCCGTTCAGTCCAGGCGTCAAAACATCACGTTTGTTCTGTAGTCATATTTACACACTCGACACACGCACACACACACAAAAAAGTAAAAAAGAAAAGAAATAAAAACGCAAATGCATAAAAATTGCTCAAAAGCTTTGTATTTTTAAACTGCTTTACAGTACACACACACACACACACACACACACACACACACACACAAACTTACAAACAAACAAACACACACACACACACACACACACAAACTTTTCCTCTTTTTCCCCCTCACACTCTCGTCGTCACGCCATTTTCCCCTTTCCCTTCCCTCCCCTCACAATCACACTTCTGTCCCTTTATCCCCTTCCCTTAACACACCACCGGCCCTTCCTTCCCCCCCCTCACTCTCCCCTTATTACCCCTTCATTTCCGCTTTCTCCCCTTCCTCAGCACACCTCCACACCTCCCTTTTCCACCCCTTCACCCATACGCCAACCCTTGTAAGATTGCTAGATGCCGCATGGGTGGTGTGCTGGTGCTGCCCGTGTTTACGCCGCCTACGCCACGCCCACGACCTTCCTGCCTCCTCCAGGGGTTTGATGATAGAGGACAGGTCACCATAGATAGATAGATAGATATAGATACTGTACCGTCAATAACACTATATAGTCGCCACTGCACTAATGTCGCCAGGCGCCATATATTACGAACTTTAGCATCACTACTGATTCGTATATATATATATATATATATATATTTATATATATATATATATATATATATATATTATATATATATATATATATATATATATATATATATATATATATATATATATATATATATATATATATATATATATGTGCCACTGAAGAAACATAATATAAACTAATGTGCACGGCTCTTCAATGGCACATACAAATCAAAAGTGATGCTAAAATTCGTAATATATGACGCCTGGCGACATTAGTGCAGTGGCGACTTTAGTGTTATTGACGGTAGATAGATATTTTATAGACCACAAAATACAGAAAATAGATAAAACCAATGTAGTGTAGTATACATGGTCCGGAAATGTCGTACACTCAGGTTGAGGCACGCAGGGTAGCCTGTGGCTCCGGGGCCCCGGGGGCATCGTGGTCATGGATTATGAAGGCCGCCGCGGCTGGCTCGCGAGGGCCCGGTGTCGTGTGAGGAAAAGTCTGTTTTACGAGGGAAAGTCCGTTTACTAACAAAGACTTGATCAACAAAGCCGGTGTTGTGCGAAATATTGTCAACGCGCGAAATCCTGTACACCGCTCCATATTTCACTGGTTTTACAGCTTAACTGTTGCCCTGATACATGTTAAAGGCAACATTGAGGCACTAGCTTTCCATGAGAACATTTATAAGTAATAATAGTTAATAGATGCACTGGTATTCAGACAAAGGATAATAATAACATCTAAAAAGGCTTTACCTTTTGACGTGGATATTTTAAGCTTTTGAGTAACTATTATTACTTGTAAGTGTTCTCATGGAAAGCTTGTGCCTCTATGTTGCCTGTAACATGCATCAGGGAAGCAGTTAATCTATAAAACCAGTGATATATGGAGGGGTCTACATGATTTCGCGCGTTGACAATATTTCGCACAACACCGGACCGGACACAAGCAGAGCGCATTACTCGATTCATGAATGTTTTTCCTATGAAAGAAAAAAAACAGTATACCCTACCCTACTTTAGCGGACATTCAGTCACAAGCGACACACACGGTACCGTGTAACAAGCGGTCCGGCTTTGTTGATCAACACGTCTTTGTTAGTAAATGGACTTTCCCTCGTAAACAGACTTTTGCTCACACGACACCGGCACTACTTTTCCTCTTTCCCACTTCCAAGCCCAACTTCTTGCCTTCCCTTAAGCACTGCCGGGCAAGGACATATTTCTCGGCTTGCAGGTAGGACGGAGCTTTCTCTTCCCCATCAGGAGGAAAGGACGAGGAAAAAAGTGTGGGATATATAAAGGCAGCCGAACATGTTTCATTGATGGCAATTATTATATCAGCCGCAGCGCCACGCGACTCGTCCCTTCTTCCAGCGGACGAGGGCGTGCCGCGTTGACTCCCGAAGGACCAGACCCGTAAGGCGCCCCTCGTCCCAGAGAACAGATACGCGTGTCTTCAGCGAGCAACAACGCTGGGTGACAAGATACTGCGTCCTTCCCACACTCCATCACCTCGCCACTACCGCCCCTTGCACCTCCAGGCCTCCCGCCACTCCAGGACACCGCCGCTACAGCCTGTCTGACACCTGCCCTTACCAGCCTCACCTCCCTCCTTCCCGTCACTCCGCCCTCCTGACTGCTGCCAAGGCTTCACGGATTTATATCCGGTACAATTATTTTTGCGACAAGTTATTGGCTGCTCCCTCCGTGCCGGCGAGACTCCCGACGGCTCACGGCTCAAAGGGAAACGTCCCGACGAGGCCACGAACACGGTTATAATTCTGACCTACATCCCAGCGTCACCACCACCACCATCGTCTGTCCTGCGAGGGGACGGATGGAGGGGACGGGGACATGAACACCGACACTGCGATATATGTAATAACACGATAAGCCACAATAACACCCCTCCATTACCCTCCAAAGGTAGGCAGTGTCCCCGGCGCCCATGACCCTCCTTCCCTTCAACCCAGATCTGAAGACACACCAGCAATAATTATTCAAAGACAAAGAGAAAACAAGGTGGGAAAAAGAAGCAAACCTCTAAGAACAGCGCCGCCCGTCAGTCTTTAGGGGCGTGGAGGGGGTCAAAGTGTGGGAGGAGAGGTTGGGGAGGGGGAAAGGGGGGAGGGGGATTCAGGTGACATCCCCCCCAGTGATGCCACGTTAACGAAGGGAAGCGAGGCGAGAAGCAGCCAGAAGGAGAGGTGGAAGGAGGACTGAGGGGAGGAGGATAACAAGGTAGAAGAGGATGAGAGAGAGAGACAGAGAGAGAGAGAGAGAGAGAGAGAGAGAGAGAGAGAGAGAGAGAGAGAGAGAGAGAGAGAGAGGAGAGAAGAGAGAGAGAGAGAGAGAGAGAGAGAGAGAAGAGAGAGAGAGAGAGAGAGAGAGAGAGAGAGAGAGAGGAGAGAGAGAGAGAAGAGAGAGAGAGAGAGAGAGAGAGAGAGAGAGAGAGAGAGAGAGAGAGAGAGAGAGTAAAACCGAGCTGCACTCTCTTAAATTCTTGACATCAACTATTTACGGTGGATACAAAGACTACTCTATAGAGTAGTCTTTGGTGGATATAAATAAATAAGTAACTTTAAGAGGATCAGGATGAAGATAAGAATGAGGAGGAGGAAGAGGAGGAATGGAGACCTGGATGATGATGATGATGATGATGAAAAGAAAAATAGATATATAAAAAATAACAGGAGGAAAGAAAAACACAAACACCACCAACACGACACCTCAAGAAAGCTATGATCTCTTTGACTTGAAGTAAGAAGAGAGGGAGGAGGAGGAGGAGGATTTACATAGGATTACATAGGAGTAACAGACACCAGGAGACCTATTGGTCCATAGCGAGGGTATCTGCTGAACTACATACTACTAACTATCAACTACTTGTAAGAAAACAGTTGGAAAATGATACCATTTCTTTAAAAGAAGATAGGAACACTGAAGTTTCGTAATGCAGAAAAATAGGGTATGAAATATACTAACTACAACTACCACTACCACTACAACTAATCGATACGGGGGACTAGATACGAATTCGCACTATCAATACCCATTTACTTTACAGTGCGCGTGAAGTCTGTTTTTGAATGTAGTTATTGTGCTGGCTCCGGCAACATTTGCTGGTAACTTGTTCCATCGATCAACGACTCTAACATTGAAATAATTTTTACGGAGATCGGTGATGCAACGTTGACCGTTTAGTTTTAAACCATTATTTCTTGTTGTCACTTGAGTTGAAAGCTCGAATAGGTTCTCTTGATTAATGACATCAAAACCTTTTAGGATCTTAAAGGTTTCTATCAAGTCCCCACGGATTCTACGATCCTTTAAGGAAAACATATTAAGTTTCCGCAGTCTCTCTTCATAAGATGAATTTCGCAGAGATGGAATTTGTTTGGTTGCTCTTCTTTGCACTGATTCCAATTTGGCTTGATCTTTTACGAAACAGGGCGACCAGAATTGAACGGCATATTCCAAGTGCGACCTAACCAAGGACGTGTATAATTGTGTCATTACTTTCGGAGTTTTATGTTCAAAGTTACGTTTAGTAAAGCCCAACATCATATTTGCCTTTTTACTGGCAGCTAGGCAATGCGGACTGGTTTTCAGATCATTACTAATGATGACACCTAAATCCTTTTCCTGCTGTACTTCAGTTAACGATTTATTTTGCATTTGATAGTTATATCTGAGGTTATCGTTGCCTATATGCATTACTTTACATTAATCGGAATTGAATTTTAATAGCCATTTATCACTCCAATCTGATAGTTTGTCGAGATCACTTTGTATGAGTTTGCAGTTTTCTCTAGTATATGCTTTACCGCCTAATTTGGTGTCATCTGCAAATTTCGATATTTTAGATACAAGTCCGCAGTCCAGATCGTTGATATATATCAGAAAAAAAGTGGGACCAAGCCCGAGCCCTGAGGAAACCCACTAGTGCATTAACCAATCAGAGCCTCACCATTTATTACTCCCGTTTTTTACGTTGAACCCCCCAATCCCCAAATCCATGAACATAATTGCTCTCCTACCCATTGCCCTTAGCTGGAAAACTCTTAGGGGGGAAACTGTACGAAGGTTTTCTAAAAATAAAGGGTATATTACACCGGGGGGTTTTAGCGCCCAGTTTAAAAAAAATACTTAAAAAAATCCGTATTTTGAAACGGACCCTTTTATTTCGAAATCCATGCTGGGAGTTTGATAAGTTATTTTATCGAGAAAAGACACTATTTTTATCCCGCATTATTTTCTCAAATATTTTAACAAACGACGTTAGACAAATTTGGGCGAAAAATTACTTGCGGGGCCCTTTTACCCCCTTTTTTAAATTTCGGGTAACATTAGCAAATTTCCAAATTTGGGGAACATTTTTTTTTCACATAGCATTTATTAAAAATAATTTTTAAGGGAGCGAAAGTTGAGGTGACATTCCAAAAGTAGTGGGGCGAGATTTCGTCCACCCCCACGGATTTTGCTGGGTAAATTTAGCAAATACTTTGATTTTTCGTCTATGTTATCTCCCTTTACCAGTCCCCCTTTCGAGCCCGCATACATTTTTACGGTTCTGGAAAGGAGTTTCGTTTTCTTTAATAAATACCGCTTTAAAAGTTCTTTGAGTCGAACGCCATACTCTTATTATTATCATTTACCAAATTTATTTTTATCTTTCAGTGGCCAAATACTTGTTTGACGTTTTTTTTTATTTCGAAGTATTGAAAAAACCCTTTTTGGGTTTGATTTGTTCCCTTTGCAATTTTTTTTCTTCATACTCACGCTTTTTGACTTAATTTTCCTTGCAGCGACTTTTTTACGCCATTGTTTCTCAGAATCGCAGTCTGCTTTTGACGTTTGTAAACTTTAACGCTCGGCGTTTTCTGCAAGTTTTTGTTGGATCTCATTTTTAAATCCGTGAGGCTTTTTGAAGGGGGGAGGTGTATCCGCTTCTTTCCTGGAATACGGGAGGGAGGCAAGGTGCGCCCTTTGCCCCATCACTTTTCAACGCTTGTATGGAGGGGTATTGGAAAAGGTGTAATCAAAGTGTTTGGGAGCATCCAGGCAACACCAAGATCACTGATCTTGTTTTGCGATGATGCGTAATTTTTGCTGAGTCGCTGGGGGCCCTTTGGGTGATGGTCTCGGCGCTGCAGAGGAGGAAAACCCTTTTGGGGATTGAGGTCCCCGGTCAAGCCCAAGGTCCGGGTTTTGGGACTTACTAGATGAAGCTACAGTCTTTTCATGCGTGTGGCGGGGACATTGAATCTTGGAAATTTTACATACCTTGGTAGCGCAGTCCATAATGACGGCGGGCACGTCAAAAATCTTACGGCGGTTGGCATAGCCCACGGGGTTTTTGGACTCGCTCAGCGGGAGTATTGGCGTTGTCGGACCTGTGCAGGGGACAAAAATCCGGACTTCAATCGCTTTTGACCCCGTCTTCTCTAGGTTGTGAGACATGGCATAAATAGTGACTTGAAGAGACGAATCAATGCCTTTGGTAATAATTTTCGCAGAATCAGGGGTATCGCTGGATGTTACGTGTCAAATCGCGATTGCACCGTGAGACGAATCGAGGGCCCATTCCTGCTAGTCCTTCAGCGCCAACTTCGGCTATATGGGGGGATGTGGCACGCTACCCTGAAACCCGATCCTTCCCAGGGTTTTATCGTAAAAGAAAACCGGGGTGGAGGAGGCCAAGGGGGCGCCCCCAAGGGTCGTGGTGGGGCAATTGATGTTTTTGTCGGGGCTGCTTGGGAGGGAAAAGGGGCCCGCATGGGAACCGCGGTGGTGACCCCCGGGGGTGGCGTCGAGGGGGGGCGAGTCGACGCGCCCCCGGCGTTTTGCCCCAAGAGATTTATTGTAATTATTATCCAAATGGGTTGTTTTTGTTACAAAACGTTTTCTTACCATGGGAACATGTTTTTTCCCCCACGATTTGGGGTTTATTAGGAATCATTACACTGTTTTCGGGTTATTACCCTTTATAGGGAATCCATTAATTCGCTTAGTACCCCGCTGATCTTCGGAAATTGCTTTTTTATAATTTGGGGGGGAAATAACCGATTTTTGTGTTCACATTGCAATTTATCCGCTTGATTAGCCTTGATCACTGTTTGCAAAGTTCACCTATATCGCAGAATCAATCAGATCAAAATCGGTAGTGAAAACTAAATCAGGATACTATTTTCCCTTTTAGGCTCACGGCCCCTTTTTAAATATACTTCGTTATCATACAAGCAATCGCATACCTTCTCTTCACAGAATTTTTATTTCCAGTTTAATGAGGTAGGGTTTAAAATCTCCCAAATAATTGTTCATTATTATTGTTTTAAATGACTTATCTGTCATACAGGAGGCAACTATTTCCCCATTTTAAATTTTGGGGGGGATATATTGTCCAATAGTTAGCAAATTTTCCTTTAGTTAATCTTTGGTGACTGAGTCATAAGATTTTTGTTTACTTTTTATTTTGAGTTTCAAAATTTTTTTTAAAGTAAAAAATGCACCTCCAACCTGCTTTATGCGTGGAAATTTAGGAATTCTTATAGCCTGGAATGGCTATTTCGCAAAAAATGTTACTTTTGGGGTTGACCCAAAAACCCAATACTGACGATTCTGGCGTTTCGGCAAAAACGTATGCTATAATTTCCAAAAATCTAAACCGAGAAATGCCCAGTGCGCTGGCAGTTTTTAAAAATCAAGGTTGGTCTATGTTTTTTGGCTCCCCGACTAATATTTTTTTAAATTAAAATTTCCGATAAAAATTGATGCACCCCATCGAATACCCAAAAAAATAGTTCTTCTTGTTCTACAATTTTAAGGATGCATGCATTACGATAGAACGTTCTATAAAACAATTTAAAGCAAATTACTCGTCGATTTGCAAAGCATCGACTGTCGTTCCGTGAAGTGAGGTTGTCTTTGGTTTAGCTTCCCCGGATTTGAATGGGTAGTCTGTGATGGGGAGTGTTGTGGAGGCGGGAGAGTGAAGTGGGGTTGTGTTTGGGCTGGGGTTGAGGTGGGAGGTGGTAGGAGTAAGGAGGCTGAGGTTAAGGGGGGTGGGAAGGGGCGAGGAGAGTAGGAAGGGTGGGGGCGGCGCTTAAAAAATATTCTGGAGGCGACGAAGACCTGAAAAAGGGGGCTTTTCAAATTTAAGTAACAATTTAAAAGCGTTTGAAAAAGCAGGAAAAAAGAGATACTTTTCTTAAGTGGGGGGGGA
>JACEEZ010016951.1:0-7500 GCA_016584305.1 Chionoecetes opilio
AGAAGGGAGGGAGAAGAGGAGAAGGAAGAAGGGGAGGGAGAGGGAGTCACAGATTAGTAGTGGGGAGTAACACTAGAAGATATACGTGTACTATAAGGACCGGGAAGTAAGGGAGGGAGGAGGACACGCTTCAGAAAGGGTGGGGAAGTAACACTAGAGTATATATGTGAACAAAAAGACACAACACAACAACAAACACACACAACAACACAACACACACACCACACACCAAAAACAACACACAACAGACACACACACACAACACAAAACACAAAAAAACACACAGCAGGGACACACGACACACAGAGAAATAGAGTGTAGTATAGATGATAAGAAAACACAAAACCCCCAAACACCAAACACCACAAAAGTAAAAAAAAAAAAAATCGACATTACATGGCATTGGACAGTTAGTGGAGAGAGAGAGAGAAGAGAGAGAGAGAGAGAGAGAGAGAGAGGAGAGAGAGAGAGAGAGAGAGTAGAAGAGAGGAGAGGAGAGTAGAGAGAGGGAGGAGAGGATTGAAGGAGAGGAGAGAGTAGGAGAGGAAGAGAGGAAGGAGAGGAGAGGAGAGGATAGAAAGAGGGAGAAGAGAGAGAGAAAAGATGGTGCAAACCTCCCAGAGACAATGACACTGTCTAAGTGTCAAAGTAGTGTAGTAATAGTAGTAGTAGTAGTAGAGAAAGTAGTAGTAGTATATAGTAGTAGTAGTAGTAGTAGTAGTAGTAGTAAGTAGTAGTAGTAAATGTAGTAGCATAAAACACTACATAAGAAAATAAGAAAATAAGGAAGCTACAAGAAACCGCGAGACCTACGAGGTAGTTCCTGTTACTTAACACTACCTACATCCACCTTTCATCCCCATTCATGAATATAGCCAGCCTCCTTTTAAAGCTCCCTATTGACTCCGCACTGACCACCACTATATCTTGTTACTGCAATGTCCACGCTTCAACTCCTACCGCGTTGTGACACCATACCACGCTTACAACCCCCTCTCCCTGTCACCCCCCGCCCACCCTGCTGGCCTCCCCTGCCGTCCACACACCCCGCCCCCCTTCCATCATCTCATCACCCCCCCCTCCCCACCACAACACGCTGTCATCCTCCTCACCCGCACCTATCTGAGGACTTCCTTTATTGTCGCCTCTTCCCTATTTGATCTTATTCTATATGGGACACCTGCCACGCCTAGGACAACTTTACAAGCCTCACGGGACATTTTTTAGTTATTTGTATTTAAACCTTTAGTAATCATACAGATGGCTTAAAAGGTAGATTAGTTAAGCAGTAATTGTTCAATACCCACATAACGACGCCTAACTATCCCCTCACAATTTAATATTATGCAGAAAGTGATATAACTCTTCTAATTTTGAGCTGTAACTGGGGTTATGTACCTATATAACAGTTTTAAGTCGCGCGGACACTTTTTTTCGATGTCAGACGTGTAGGTGGCGTTAATACTTACATTTTCTACATCCATGATTTCAGGACATTTAGAAGGGGCCATCTGGAGAGTCTGTGTCATTTTGGTCTTCATCTGTGTCATAGTTATGGCTATAAGATGAACAAAGTTTACAAAATATCTACAACAGTGGCCTACCAACAGTAGAGTCGTCATCTATGTTTATTTACTGAGTGTGTACGCTGATCGTCGTCGCCCGAAAAAGAAAAAATGCGTAGCGCAATTGACACCGTCTATACTTTGGCAGATACAAAGCATAAAAACACGCTGAAAAAAAAAAAACGTGTAGATTATACAGTCACGATTAAACTACTGTGTATCAGCTTCAGGGCAACATAAAATCAGTAGTGGAAGCTATAATTCGTAATATTTGGCGGCTTGCGACATGACAGCAGGTGGCGAACTTTGACTGTTAATCTCGGTAAGCGTTAACAAGAATATGAAAAACCCTACATGTACCTACTGAATAACTATTACTGCACTCTAGGTCCCCAGTCTAATTTCTTGTTTTTTAAAGTAGCTGAAAAGCATTCCATGCAAATTTACCCTGAGAAAAGTGAAGGGGGGGTGGGGGGGGGGTCAAATTATACGTACTCTGCCCCCACCAAACGGGCCCTGGATTAAATTAATGGCATCCTTGAAGCACTTCATTTCCAAGCATCCCATGTCAAATAAGTTATAAACATACTTAACCTAACGGAATGACAGGGGGAAAAAAATAATAGTCAGAAAATGAAGAAGGAAGTTAGGCAAAGGTTTTCCGTGCCGCATCAGAAGATAATTATAGCTGGCCTGCTCCTTCTCCTTCTCCTTTGGCATCCTTATGCCATCCCTTTCTTCGTAATTTGACTTAAGATCAATTTAGTGCCTATGGTCAATTTAAGTGCCTATGGATCAATTTAGTCCTATGATCATTTAGTGCCTATGGATTCAATGTGTGCCTATGATATTAGTGCCTATGAGACAAATTAAAACAAAGGTGCTATGGATCATTTAGTGCCTATGGATCAATTTAGTCCTATGGATCAATTTTAGTGCCTATGGATCTAAAAAAACAGATTTAGTGCCTATGGGATCATTAGGGCCTATGGGATTCAATTTAGTGCCTATGGATCATTTAGTGCCTATGGATCAATTTAGGTGCCTATGGATTCATTTAGTGCTATGGATCATTTAGTGCCGTATGATCATTTAGTGCCTATGGATCGTTAGTGCCTAATGGATCAATTTTAGTGCCTATGGATAAATTTAGTGGCCTATGGATCAATTTAGTGCCTATGGATCATGTAGTGCCTATGGATCAATTTAGTGCCTACAGGATCAAATTTAGTGCCGTATGGATCAATGTAGTGCCTATGGATCATTTGTGCCTATGGATCAATGTAGTGCTATGGATCATTTAGTGCCTATGGATCATTTAGTGCCTATGGAGCATGTTTGCCTATGGATCAATTTAGTGCCTATGGATCAATTTAGTGCCTATGGATCATTGTAGTTCCTATGGTCATTTAGAGGGGCCTATGGGGGGATCAATTTTAGTGCCCTATTGGATCATTTAGTGCCTATGGATCATTTAGTGCCTATGGACATTTAGTGGCTATGGAGTCACTTTATGGCCTATGGAAAACAAGAAAAAATTCAAAAGAGACGAAAGAAATAAGGGAAAGATGTCATTAGCACGCACTAAAATACAAGTAACACGAAATAAGAAGCAATCCAGTACAAATACCGGGCGTAGAACCCGGGAGGTTGGTGGTAGCGGTCACGATGTTACTCAGTTACCAACCACATAAAAACGCTAGATGCCTGGCCTCCACACACCAACACGGGCAAGGCATGTGTGTGTATGTTATGTTAAGTCATGTTATAGTGTACAGACACCTCACGTACAAAATGCGTTTTGTGAAACTGTTCCGACTTACTTACCGCAGTAGTAGTAGTAGTAGGAGTATTAGTAGCAGCGTGGCGTCCATGCAAGCGTAGTGGCGTTGTTGCGTGATGGAAGAAACACAAGTAAAAACACTATAGCCTGGAAATAAAGCAAAACAGAGACATTAATTCCTTTAGCAACATCATAGCTCGCCACGTATCGGACTGCATAAAAACCATAGAGTGAATAGGACTGTGTAAGGTACTAGTAAGTTAACATATTTGCCTCTCATTCTAAAAACGTCAAAAGTGATTAAAACAGCATCGAGAGCTTTAAGAGGAAGACAAGTTGATACAATAGACAAGCAATTTATATTCAAATTATTCTTATATAGCCATTTTAATCCCACGTATGCCAAACTATGCAACTACACCTACAAAAAAAGAAATGCCGGTCGTTTTTAATTCCTTTCCTATATTCCTTCTCCACATCTATATACCTTAGTATATTGTTCATAAACGTCTTAATATCTATATCATCACGGTAATTGCCATTGAATTGATGTAGATAAAGAAATAAGAGCTTGAATAAAAGGAGTCACCTGCTGCGTCCTCCTGCTTCGGTGCCTTTCCGCTCGTCTTGTCAAAGGCGACAGTGCTGCCCCTACCTCCTTCTGTCGACGAGACCATATCCTCCTCATCCCATTCTCTACCCCATTGCGGATGAAATGTCTTAGCATCCCCAGGTCCAATAGTCAAGGGAAGAGTTGATAAGTTTGTTACTAGGGGACGAGTTGAAAGAGGACCTATGAATCGATACCTCAGGGGCGGATCTAGAATCTCGAAACTTCGGGTCTTTATCCAGCCCAAGAGATCTTTAAATTTGTCCGAGTATAATTTCAATTTATCTACGAGTAGATAATGACTTAAGATGCGAACACTGTGCTCTTACCAAAAGGCTCCGTGTAATTTGGCTTAGGATAACTTTCTTAAACATGACAATTCAACAACCCTTTCTTTTTCATGCTATGTCATGGCTACCCATACGTAGAGCCTCGGCAGTATTGAAATACAGTTGTATTTAAATACGTAGTTGTGTATATTAAAATAGAATTTAGACAATCTGATTGGGGTTCAATTCACTATCGTTAGTATTTATATTTTCATCATTAGTGAGTAAAACCCTGAGAGAGAGCTTTGGCATAATGAAGCAGTCATATAGATTGTATATTCCCAATGCTTTGTTCAATACTGAAATGTTACCACCTCGTCCTATACTACTTTTTTTAACATCACAAAGACTGTCCGAAGGACACCCAAAATGCACTTCTGTTAACTCTGTGTCCTTGTCCATTCTGATATTCTCTTCTTCACCTCTCCCAAAAGGTCTTTAATTGGTGTCTCCTCTGTCATGCACTCCTTATCTCCCTCTGTCATGCACGCTCCTCATCGCCTCTGTCAGTGCACTCCTCTCTCCTCTGTTTCATGCCACTCCTCATCTCCTCTGTCATGCACTCCTCATCTCCTCTGTCATGCACGTACATCATCTCCTCTGTCTGCACTCCTCCTCTCCTCTGTCATGCACGTCCTCATCGACTCTGTCATGCACTCCTCATCTCCTCTGTCATGCACTCCCTCATCTCCTCTGTTTCTCTCCACCTCTCATGTCCTCTCATAAAAAGGATGCCATCAGCTACGCTAAGTAACATCTAACCAAATATCTGTGTTTTTACTATAATTTTTATGTGGCCCCAGTCAGAGCTTATCTTATTTTTGTGAAAGAAAAAAAAAAGTATTTGAGATCCGGGCTATTCATAAAACATCGGGGGCTACATGCACATGCAGTCCCCCAACGCCCAGGCCTAAATACTCCCCTGCTAACGAGTATGCTTAGGCTATAAAGTCTGCTGTGAAGTTGACGAAATAACACATGTATAATCCAATTAGTGTGTAATATTTTATGATGGCTACATAACTATACAAGGTGAGAAGTACAGGTGTATAGGTGGGAGGGTGAGAGGTGTGCCTTGAACTTCAAGTCGATTACAAACTTGTCCCGGATTACGGTAATGTATTGAAAAGGATCACACATAGATTGGCCGAGATTATCGGAACTAATCCGTCAACTAGTAAATCAACTAATGACTGCTGCCGCCACCCAGGGGAAGCACGATGAGCAGGTACACAAAAATAGACACCAAACGATAATGGGGGCGAATTTTGGTTGAAGAAGCCGTACAGCCGTAAGAAGCCGGAAGAAGCGACCCTGTGGCCCCGCTTATCACGGCTTCTCTCAGCTTCATAACGTCACGTACGTGACGTCAGAGAAAAACCAAAGTACCAAAATATTCCAAACAACGGACTTTAAATCATTCAAATCTATCCTGGAGATGAGTGAGGCGCTTGCCCTAAGTTGCCATGTAGTCATTTCTCTCGCGCGGCGCGCTCTTCTTTCTCTCTCTCCTCTCTCTCTCTCTCATCCTCTTCTCTCTCTCTCCCTCTCGCCTCTCGTCTCTCTCTCTCTCTCTCTCTCTCTCTCTAACACTTTATAATTAAATATATATAACAAATTCTTCTATAAGTTTCACATTGTTCCCATCAGACAACTATGATTCAATATCTTCTTTCCTGTACACTATATACTAAAACTGAGACTTACTACCGTTACGTGTTTATCATAGATTTTTACGTTAAGTGGAAGTACTTGAATATAATACGCAATCAATTCTATTAATGAAGGAAATTGATAAAAGAATGAAACTAAAGAAATAAAGGTTTAGGTAAATCTTATTTCTTACCCTATGGTCTAAAATTTCTAAAATAGGCGTGAAAATGTCTTGGTGAAAAATATGCATGTCTAAACCCACCGTCTGTCTATTGTATATGTCTGAATCTGGTGTGCAAATGCCAAACATCTCCGTGCAAATGTTCAAATGTCTCATCTGCCGTGCAAATGTCTAAATGAAAAATACGAATGTCTAAGACCAGCCGTCAAGTCTGTCTATATGTCCCTTGATAAATCGCATATTCCGCAAACCTCACCATAACTCAGAATTAATAAATCTTGTTCAAAGCACAAAGGCTATAAGGCCTATATTTGGGACCCTTTGAAAACCATAAGAAAAATATTGTCTTTAAATAGTGGTTCCAGTTTATTTATATATATAGAGGTTAGACTATGATTTTTTACTTCTCTGTGTGTGTAATATATAATGATACGTAGTGTGTATGGTGTAGTTGTGTTGTCTAAGGGGCTACTTGTCCACTAACACTGATCGTCGCCAGGTGAATTTTAGATGCAAATATAAGGAGTTTTAGTATCACTTAACAGATTTGTATGTACTACTGAAAGGGCATGCACAGTAGTTATTTATGTACCTGTCTTCAGTGGCACATGACATATATAGTAGTAGTAGTAGCAGTGGCAGTAGTAGTAATAGTATAGTATTAGTATATGGTAAGCAGTAGAGTTCATCGTAGTAGAGACATGCTCAGTAGTTTATATTATTTCCTGTCTTCATTGGCACATACATATATAGTAAGTAGTAGTAGCAGTGGCAGTAGTAGTAATAGGAAGTAGTAATTAGTAGTAGTGGTAGCATTAATAGTTAATAGTAGTAGAGACATGCACATTAGCTTATATTATGTCCCTGCTTCATGGCACAGACATATATAGTAGTATAGCAAGTAGTAGGTAAGTAGTATAGTAAGTAGTGTAGTAGTATTAAGTACTTAGTAGTGGTAGCAGTAGTAGTTAATAGTAGGAGAGACATCACAGTAGTTTCATTATTGTGTATATTTGGTGTGTGTTTATATTGTCTTTCAGTGGCACATACATATATATTAGTAGTAGCAGTAGTAGTAGAAGTAGTAGTAGTGTAGGTAGTAGTAGGTAGTCGTATAGTAGTAGTATAGAGCAAGTAGCAGTAGTTTTATATTTTTACCTGTCTTCAGTGGCACATACAAGCTGTAGTGATTCTAAAACTTACTAATATTTGCCTGTAAAATTCACCTGGCGCCATTAGTGCAGTGGCGACCTATAGTGTTGTGGAGGGTAGGTGTGTGTGATAAGTGTGTGGTGTATGGTGTGTTAAGAGTGTGGTGGTAGTGTTGTGGTGGCAATGGGCACTCAACATCTTTTAAATTAATTATAGTTTTTTTTTTG
>JACEEZ010016951.1:10000-45000 GCA_016584305.1 Chionoecetes opilio
CTACTGCTACTACTACTACTACTACTACTACTACTACTACTACTACTACTACTACTTCTACTACTACTGCTACTACTACTATATATGTATGTGCCACTGAAGACAATATAAACACACACACAAATACACAATATAAACTACTGTGCATGTCTCGACTCTATTACTACTACTGCTACCACTACTACTACTACTATACTACTACTACTACTAATTCTACTACTCCTACTGCTACTACTACTATATATGTATGTGGCACTGAAGACAGTACATAATGATAAGCTACTGTGCAATGTCTCTACTTACTAATTAACTACATACTGCTAACCAACTACTACTACTACTACTACTATGTAACTACTACTGCCACTTCTACTACTACTACTATCTATGTATGTGCCACTGAAAGACAGTACATTCATATAAACGACGGAGCATGTCTCTACTACTGATTAACACTACTGCTACCGGACTACTACTACTACTACTACTATTACTACTACTGCCCTGCCTACTATACTACTATATATGTAAATGTGGCCCTGAAGACAGTTACATAATATAAACTACTGTGCATGCTCTCTTCAGTGTTACAGTATCAAAATCGTAGTGATACTAAAACTCCTTATATTTGCATCTAAAATTCCCCTGGCGACTATAGTGTTGTGGAGCGAAGTAGCCCCTTAGACAACACACTACACATACACCGTATCATTATATATTACACACAACAGAGAAGTAATATCCTAGTCTTAACCTATATATATATAAACAACACTGAAACCCCACTATTTTATAAGACATATTTTTTTTTTCTTATGGTTTCAAGGGTCCCCCAAATATAGCCTTATAGCCTTTGTGCTTTGGGACCAAGATTTATTAATTTCTGAGTTATTGGTGAGGTTGCGAACTTATGCGATTTATCAGACATATAGACAGACTGACGGCTGGTCTTAGACATTCGTATTTTTCATTTAGACATTTGCCCGGCACAAGATTTGAGCATTTTTGACATTTGCACGGCAGATTTTTGACATTTGCACACCGAATTTCATACATAAGAAATTAGACAGACGGTGGGTTTTAGACATTCATATTTTTCACCAGAATTTTCACTGCATATTTTAGACATTTTAGACATAGGGTAAGACATAAGATTTACTAAACCTTATTTCTTAGCTTTTCATTCTTTTATTCAATTTTCCTTCATTATATAAAGATTGGGCGTATATATCAAGTACTTCCCTATAACGTAAAAATCTCTGATAAACCGTGAGGTAGTAAGTCTGCAGTTTTTTATATAGTGTACGGAACGAAGATAGTGAATCATAGTTGTCTGCTGGGTGAACACTGTGAAAAACTTAGATAATGAATTTTTTTATTATATTTTAATTATAAAGTGTTAGAGAGAGAGAGAGAGAGAGCAGGAGAGAGAGAGAGAGATGAGAGAGAGAGAGAGAGAGAGAGAGAGAGAGAAGATAGCGGCGCGCGCGCGAGAGAAAATGACTAACATGGCACTTAGGGCAGCGCTCACTCATCTCCACGGATGATTTGAATGATTTAAAGTCCAGTGTTTGACTATTTTGGTACTTTGGTTTTCTTCTGACGTCACGTATCGTGACGTAGAGCCCTGAGAGAAGCCGTGTAACGGGGCCGCAGGGCTTCGCTTCTTCCGGCTTCTTACGGCTTGTACGGCTTCTTCCCAAAAATTCGCCTTTATCGTTTGTGTCTGTATTTTTGTGTACCTGCTCATCGTGCTTCCCTGTGTGTGCGGCGAGCAGTCATCTATTGATTTACTAGTTGACGGATTAGTTTTTCCGATAATCTCGCAATTCTATTGTGATCCTTTCATCATTACCGTAATCCGGACAAGTTTTGTAATGACTTGAAGTCACAGTCACACCTCTCACCCTCCCACCTATACCCTGTACTTCTCACCTGTATAGTTATGTAGCATTCCATAATATTAACACACTAATTGGCATTTTATACTTTGTTTGTCAACTTCACAGCAGACTTATAGCCTAAGCTACTCGTTATCAGTGGTCGTTATTTAGGCCTGGGCGTTGGTGGCTGCATGTGCATGTAGCCCCGAATGTTTATGATAGCCCCGCATCTCAAATACTTTTTTTGTCTTTCACAAAAATAAGAATAGCTCTGACTGGGGCCAACGATAAAATTATAGTAAAAAAACAATATTTGGTTAGATTGTTACTTGAGCGTATCTGATGGCTATCCTTTTTTATGAGCAGGACATGAGAGGTGGAGAGGACAGAGGAGATGAGTATTGCATGACAGAGGATAGAGGATGCATGACAGAGAGATGAGGAGTTCATGACGGAGGAATGAGGAGTGATGACAGAGGAGATGAGGGTTGCATGAACAGAGGAGATGAGGAGTGCATGACATAGAGATGATATGCTGACGAGGCGAATGAGGAGTGCATGACAGAGGAGATGAGGAGTGCATGACAGAGTGATATGAGGAGTGCATGACAAGGAGGACACCAATTAAAGACTTTTGGAGAGGTGAAGAGAGAGAATTCAGATGGACCAAGACACAGAGTTAACAGAATGCATTTTGTAGGGTGTCCTTGGCCAGTCCTTTGTGATGTTAAAAAAGTAGTTTATAAGACGAGGTTTGGTCACATTCCGTATTGAACAAAGCATTGGGAATATACAATCTATATTACTGCTTCATTTGCCAAAGCTCTCTTTCTCAGGTGTTTTACTCCTACTGATGAAATATAAATAATAACGAATGAATTGAACCCAACTCAGATGTCCTAAATTCTATTTTAATAAGAAACAAAATACGTGATTTAAAATCAAATGTATTTCAATACTGCCGAGCTTCTACGTAGGGGTCTCCAGGCATAGCCATGAAAAGAAAGGGTTGAATTTTCATGTTTAGAAAGTTATCCTAGCAAATTACCGAGCCTTTTGTATAGCCACAGTGTCTCGGCATCTTATATGTCATTAATACTCCGTAGATAAATTGAAAATTTACTGGACAATTTAAAGATCTCTATGGCTGGGCTAAGCCCCGAATGTTTCAAGATTCTAGATACGCCCCTTAGGGTATCGCTTTCATAGGTCCCTCTTTCAACTTCGTCTCCTTAGAACAAACTTATCAACTCTCCTTGACTATTGACCTGGATGCTAAGAACTTTTCATCAGCATGGGGTAAAGAATGGATGAGGGAGGCGATGGTCCTCGTGCAGGGAAGGGAGGTAGGGTGCAGCACTGTCCCGCCTTTACCAGACGAGGCGGAAGGCACCGAAGCAGGAGGACGCAGCAGGTAGCTCCTTAATCTCAACTCTCGTATTCTTTATCTACACATTCCATGGCAATACACGTGATGATATAGAGATTGAAGACGTATTGAAACTTCTTACTAAAGTATATAGATGCGGGAGAAGGAATATATGGAAGGAATTAAAACGACCGGATTTCTTTTTTTGTAGGTGTAGTTTAATAGTTTGCATACTTGGGATTAAATGGCTATAGAAGCAATAATTTGAATATATATAGTTTGCTTGTCTTGTATCAAAATGTCTCTAAAGCTCTGCCGTATGCTGTTTTTAATCCAATTTTTGCGTTTTTAGAATGAGAGGGCAAATATGTTAACCTTAATATTACCTACACAGTCCCTATTCACTCTATGTTTTTGCATCCTGTACGTGGCGAGCTTATGATGTTGCTAAATGTAATTATGTCTCTGTTTTGCTTTATTTCCGGCTAATAGTGTTTATACTTGTGTTTCTCCATCGCACACAGCCACTAACGCTTTGCATGACGCCACCGCTGGCTACTAACTACTACTACTACTACGTACTCACTGCGGTAAGTAAGTTGGAAAGTTTCACACACACGCCTTTAGTACGTGAGGTTGTCCTGTACACTCTAACATGACTTACATACATAACACACAGCATGCCTTGCCCGTGTGTGGGTGTGTGAGGCAGGCATGCTCGTTTTTTATGTGGTAACTGGTTAACATGTTACCCGCTACCACCACCTCCCTCTGTGGTTCACGCTCCGGGATTTGTACTGGGATTGCTTTCTATTTCGTTTGTTACTGTATTTTAGTTGCTGTGTAATGACATCTTTCCCTTACTTTGCGTGGATTTCTCTTTTGATTCTTGTTTTCCATAGGCACTAAATTGATCCATAGGCACTAATTGATCCATAGGCCTACAATTGATCCATAGGCACTAAATGATCCATAGGCACTAATTGGATCCTAGGCACTAAATTGATCCATATCACTAAATTTATCCATAGGCACTAATTGATCCCTAGTGCACTAAATTGATCCATAGGCACTACATTTAGTCCATAGGCACTACATTGATCCATATGCACAATTGATCCCTAGGCACTTCATTGATCCATAGGCACTAAATTGATCCATAGGCACTACATTGATCCATGGCAGACTAATTGATCCATAGCATATTGATTCCATCAGGCACTACATTGATCCATATGCACTAATTGATCCATAGGCACGAAATTGATCCAGTAGGCACTAATTGATCATAGGCACTAATTGATCATAGGCCTAATTTGATCCATAGGCACTAATTGATCATAGGCACTAAATTGATCCAGTAGGCACTAATTGATCATAGGCACTACATTTGATCGCATATGCACTAAATTGATCCATAGTCTAACGTAAATTGGATCCAGTAGGCACTAAATTGATCCATAGGCACTAAGTGATCATGAGGCACTAATTGATCATAGCACTAAAAAATTGATCCATCAGGCACTAAATTGATTCATAGGCCACTAAATTGATCCATAGGCACTACATTGCTCATAGCACTACAATTGATCCGAATAGGCACTGAAATTGATCCATAGCACTAATTGATCCATAGGCACTAATTGATCTTAAGTCAAATTACTAGAAAGGATGGCAAAGGATGGCAAAGGAGGAAGGAGACGGCGGCAGGCAGCTATTAGTTATTCTGAATGCGGCACGGAACCTTTGCTACTTCTTCCTTCATTTTCGACTATTATGTTCCCCCTGTCTCCTTCTATGTATGTAATTTTATACTTTATTTGACGCTGGGCTGCTTGAATGAAAGTGCTTCCAAGAATGCCATTAAATTAATCCAGGCCTCGTTTGGTGGGGGTCCGAGTACCTATCATTTGCCCCCCCCCCCCCCCCTTTCACTGTTCTCAGAATAATTTTGCCATGGAATGGCTTTCATTTCTAAACTTTTAATTACACGAATTAGACTAGGACCTAGAGTGCAGTAATAGTTTTCAGTCCTGACCTTGTAGTTTTTTCATATCTCTTTAACGCTTACCGTAATAACAGTAAAGTCGCCCCCTGGCTGAGTCATGTCGCCAGCCGCCAAATATTACGAATTATTCTGCATCACTACTGATTTTTATGTGCCCTGAAGATGATACACAGTAGTTTATACTTGACTGTATATCTACACTGTTTCCGCGTTGTTTTAATGCTTTTGTATCTCCAAGTATAGACGTTTCAAATTTCGCTACGCATTTTTTTTTTCGGCGACACGACAGCGGGTACACCTCAGTAAATAAACACTAGATGACGACTCTACCTGTTGGTAGCCACTTTGTAGATATTTATTTTGTAATTTGTTCATTTATAGCCATACTATTACACAGATGAGACACAAAATGGACACAGACTCTCCGATAGCCCCTTCTAATGTCCTGAAATCATGATGTAGAATGTAAGTATTACGCCACCACACTCTTACATCGAAAAAAAAGTTGTCCTGGCGACTTACTGTTGATCTACGGTCTCATACTCCCAGGTACGCTCAAAATTAGAAGGTAGTTAGTATCCACGTTTCCTGCATATATATAATAACTTGTGAGGGGATAGTTAGGGTCGTTATGGGGTTTGAACACTTACTGCCTTAACTAATCTACCTTTAAGCCATCTGTATGATTACTAAGTTTAAATGACAAATAAATAAGAAAATGTCCGTGAGGCCTTGTAAAGTTTTTTCCTAGGCTGGCTAGGTGTCCCCATATAGAATAAGATCAAATAGGGAAGAGGCGACAATAAGAGTCCTCAGATAGGTGCGGTGAGGAGGATGACGCGTGTTGTGGTGGGGAGGGGGGGGGGGGGGGGGGGGGGATGAGATGATGGAAGGGGCGGGTGTGTGGACGCAGGGGAGGCCGAGCAGGTGGGCGGGGGTGACAGAAGGGGGTTGTAGCGTGGTATGGTGTCATAACGCGGTAGGAATTTGAAGCGTGGACATTGCAGTAACAAGATATAGTGTGGTCGGTGCGAGTCACAAAAAAGAAAAAAATAGGGAGCCTTTAAAAGGAGGCTGGCTATATTCATGAATGGGGATGAAGGTTGATGTTGTAGTGGTGAAAAGTAACAGGAACTACCTCGTAGGTCTCGCGGTTTCTTGTAGCTCCTTATTTTCTATTTCTTATGTAGTGTTTTTATGCTACTTCTTTACTACTACTACTACTACTACGTACTACTAAACTAACTACTAGCTACTACTACTACTACTACTACTAACTACTACTACTATTAACTACTAATACTTTTGACACTGTAGCAAGTGTTCTTGGTCCTCTGGAGGTTTTGACCATCTTCCTCTCTCTCCTCTCTCTCTCGTCTCTCTCTCTCCTCTCCTCTCCTCCTCCTCTCCTCTCCTCTCCTCTCCTCTCCTCTCCTCTCTCTCCTCTCCTCTCCTCTGCCTCTCCTCTCTCTTCCTCTCTCTCTCTCTCTATCTCTCTCTCTCTCTCTCTCTCTCTCTCTCTATCTCTCTCTCTCTCTCGTCTCTCTACCTCCTCTCTCTCCTCTCTCTCTCTCTCTCTCTCTCTCTCTCCTGATACGGGTCTGATGCGCCCGACTGGAAGTGTCGATTTTTTTTTTTTTTGATTACTTTTGTGTGTGTGTGTGTGTTTGTGTGTGTTGTGTGTGTTTATACATACATACATACATACGTACGATCGTATACTTGTGTGTGTGTGTGTGTGTGTGTTTGTGTGTGTTGTGTGTGTGTGTGGTGTTGTGTGTGTGTGGGTGTGTTTGTGGTGTGTGTGTGGTGGGTGTTGTGTGTGTGTATGTGTTGTTGTGTGTGTTTTTGTGTGTGTGTGTGTTATGTGTTTGTGTACACATATATACTTCTAGTGGTACTTCCCACTTACTGAAGCGTGTGACATCCTCACCTCCGCCGTTACTTCCCCGAGGTCCCTTATGAGTACACGTATATACTTTCTAGTTTTACTTCCCATTACTGAAGCGGTGACATCTCCCTCCCGCATTACTTCATCATCCACTGATGGATCAAACAACCACAATATTTAAAAGCCATTTATTGATTTGATACATTCATGGCACACAGACACGAGAGATAACATAACAACGAGGGAGTGAGTGAGGTGCAAACAAGGGTATCTAGTGTCTGAAGAGTGAGTCATGGTGGCGATGGTGGGTGTTATCTGCTATCACACACACTTTCTTCTCAATGCAAGCGTCCAGGCAACACTTTTATTGCCCCGTCTTGACACTCGTAATCATGTTGACACAGCTTGTCGGGGAAAAAAATAGATCGTATATAGATCGTTGTATAATATGTTGTCTCCTGGTGTAGTGGTTACGCGCCTAGCTACGAATCTGTACAGGCCCTGGTTCAATCCAGGCCAGGTAAGTCGGCGGCCGAGCCCAAACAGCTGTTTCTTCGCTCCTCTCGGGGTTATAAATGGATAACCTGGGGAACACCTGGGAAGGTAATTGTGGTAACCCGGGCTGTCACACTAGCCATGTTCCCCGTGCGTGGTTGTCACCCAGCACAGGCACTTGGGTTTTTGGATAGCGTTTTCCGTACTGCTCTATGTGTCTATACGAGTGAGCATACGTCCTATAATATCTCCGGGAAGCTGTGTTATGGGGTGTGGGTATTTAGGTAACTGGAACTAATAGAGGTTAAGTACCAAATAGTTCAAATAGAATGTATAATATGGTAACATTCGGTAGTGGGCTTTCACAGATTTCAGAGGCCGAACTTAGTTTTTTTCTGAATACACTTCTGTGTATTGAATGAAATTCTGGCAGTCCGTTGGTTTGTTAATGAATCGCTTAATAGTCCTTCATCATTCCTTACGTAGTATTGTCTATGACCACGGGACTGCGCTGAAGGCGGAGCTCACGTCGTACTGGGGCGTCGGACTATAGGGGCCCGGCCGGGTGATCTGATGGGGGATGAAAATGGAGCTATAGTAGTTGTACCGTTGAAAAACCCCATTAGCTTTATAACACACACCACACACACGACACACACACACACACACACACACACACACACACACACACACACACACACAGCACGCATATTATATTATGGATGAATGAATGATCGTATATATGTCGTTGTGTGTGTATGTAATATTGTGTTAGGTGCATATATGTGTATATGTGTGTACGGTATAGCATAGGTGTATGTCTGTATGTGTAATATGTATATGTATATGTATGTATATTTTTTTTTTGCTTCACGTTACAAGTATAGTAGATTTTAGTACATAACTAACAGCCCAACGGTTTCTTGCTGAGCACTATAACTTATATCTGACCCTGTCTGTCAGGGAGTCCTTGCTTGACAGAGCCAACGCCCGCCCCCCGTCAAAAAACGCAAAAAATCGCCAGAGGGGAGGACCCCCAGCCCGGTGCCACGACCACTATTATGTAATTACTGAATGTATAATATTTCTGTAATGGCAATAACTTTACACTTACTTACTTACTTACTTAGACTTACACACACATACACACACTCTCTCTCTCTTCTCTCTCCTCTCTCTCTCTCTCCCGAAAATCTCTCCTGTACTCTCTCTTCATCTCTCTCTCCTCTCTCATCTCTCAGGTTTTATTTTTAGTATTTTGTCTCACTATATTTATTTTCCAGCCGTAAGAAATATGAAAAGATACAACCAATAATTGGTCTAGTAATTCCACTCAGACACAAGACAACATTTCTAACCTTGCAACCTCATTAATTCCCTAACTATGTCTATTTTTCTAACGAGGGAAAAATCCTAAACCCCTTGCTGCTTTCTGATATTGACGCACAGGAGAAGGGAATAGTACCCTCCTTCTAATTGGCAGATGTAGTTATTATCATAGTTTAACCCTATAATCAGGTAAACACAGCTACCTTTTAAGCATGAGACCTAAGATAGATGGATTTTTACCTCGTGTATAAACAAATAACTATAAGTACATATTATTTACTCTTACCCTTTATTAACCTTGCACATATATCCTCCACCTCTGTAGTGTTTACCCCTTATATATACATGCACTACCATAACACTGGGGTACTTACCGTCACAGCATTCGTAGTTGCCGAAGGGACCGACAGGACAGAAGTTGATGCTTCTGATTGGAAATGCTTCCAGCGTCCGCGACACACAGCCCAACCACGCACCACACCAGTAGACACACACCTCGCTTCTGTATACTAAGAAAGTATTGTAATATTACCATCCCACCACCATCACTCACTAGACACAACACTTCGCTTCTGTATACATAGGAATATTGTAGATATTACCATCACCACCCCATCACCACTATGAACACACACCTGGCTTCTGTAATACATAAACAAAACTATTCAAGATCACCCCCAACACCTCAATATATAGTTTTATCTAACTTTAAGTTGGAATGGACTCCCGTCGTGGTTGTTAGTGCGGAGTAAATAGGGAGTTTAACAGCAGGCTAAGACAGTGTTATGGATGGGGATGAAAGGTGGATGTGGAAAGTGTTAAGTAACCGAAGTACCACGTGTAGGTCCCCAGCCTCTTTGCAGCTTCCTTTATGTCTTTATATTCTTAACTTAAATAGGGTTAGAAATATCCGCGAATATGCGAATACGGTGAATATTGGGTTTTTTTTTCGCCATCACTCGAGTGAAACGATGAGTTAGAAATAATAAATTCCTCGAATATATGAATTAACGATACACGTGCTTTTGTATGGGATACTTTGTATGAAAAGATGTTGTAATGGTTGGTGGTGGTGGGGTTTTTTTTCCAAGTTGTTGAAAACTATGTGAGAGACAGACGACAGACATACATATTAAGCGAAAATGAGGGAAAAGCTTTAATTAACTTAACACGAGGATTTAATTTTGCATGTCCCGTAATGATTTGAGAATCGTGTGTGTGCATGTGTGTGTGTGTGTGCGTGACTGTGTGCATGTGTGTGTGGTGTGTGTGTGTGTGTGTGTGTGTGTCTGTGTGCATGTGTGTGTGTCTGTGTGCATGTGTGACTGTGTGTGTGTGTGCATGTGTGTGACTGTGTGTGTGTGTGTGTGGTGTGTGTGTGTGTGACTGTGTGCATGTGTGTGTGTGTGACTATGTGCATGTGTGTCTGTCTGTGTGTGTGACTATGTATGTGTGTGTGTGTGTGACTGTGTATGACTGTGTATATGTGTCTGTGTGTGACTGTATATATATATATATATATATATATATATATATAAATATAATATATATTATTATATATATATATATAGTATATATATATATATATATAATATATATATATATGTGTGTGGTGTGTGTGTTATATCGTATCATTTCCTGCGTTGACCAGCATTTATTTTACCATGTTTTTTGAGTAGAGGAGAGAGAGAAGGCAGTGCTGCTTCTTTGGGTCCTCAGGATGAACTGTTTCTCGATGTTTTTGAGGCTGGACTTATATGCTTATCAGCTGGATTTTCCCGGGGACGATAAACGGCGTATGCGTGAATGTATTTTCCTACTCTCTCTCTCTCTCATCTCCTCCATCTCTCCTCTCTCTCTCTTCTCTCATCAATCTCTCTTCTCCTCGTCTTCTCTCTCCTCTCTCTCTCGTCTCTCTCTCTCTCTCTCTGGAAATAGGTATTCTGGAATTGATGGTATTTTTTTTTAGTTTGTTGGTATTTTCGAATTTTTTGTTTGAGATATTTTTTTTTAATGAACGTGATATTTTCTTCAATTAATTATAGTATTCTTTCTATGATATGTATTTCTTGACTGCGTCTTATTTACCGGTTTTAACAGAGTGTCTGGACTTGCTTGAATAAACTATCACGCTCTGGGCTTTACTTTAAATTTATATTCTTCCAATTTTTTGTTTTGTTTACTGTTAAGCCCTATTAATCCTCCACTTGTGTCTTCTCTTTACGCTGTTACGTCAGTTCATCAATTAGCAAATAGTACGATAACACCACAAAGGATTGATTAGCAAATTTTATTTCAGCTATTTAATTAGTTAATAATTATCAGCTATTTCTGTATCATAAGAAAGAAAGCTTCTGTATACATAATAAAGTATTGTAATATTACCATCACCACCACCAACACCACTAGACACACACCTCGCTTCTGTATACATAAGAAAGTATTGTAATATTACCATCACCACCACCATCACCACTAGCGACACACCTCGCTTCTGTATACATAAGAAACTATTAAGATCACCACCAACCCCTCCAATATATGTTTATCCTAACTTTAAGTTGGAATGGAGTCCGTCGTGTGGTTGTTAGTGTGGAGTAAATAGGGGAGTTTTAAAAAAGCAGGCTAGACAGTGCTATGGATGGGGATGAAATTGTATTAGGAAGTGGTAAGTAACAGAAGCTACCACGTTTTAGGTCTACCCCCAGCCTCTTGTAGCTTTCCTTATGTACTTAATGTACTTTGTTTCTTGTGTTCTTTACTTAAAATAAATATGAGTTAGAAATATCCCGCGAATATGCGAATACCGGTAACTATAAAGGTTTTTTTCGCTCAATCATATACAAGTGAAACCAGATGGAGTTGAAATATAAATCTCCGCGAATATGTGAATTAAGGATGCACGATTTTGTAATGGATATCATTTTGTATGCAGGAATGTTGTAATGCTGGTGGTATGAGAGAGAGAGAGAGAGAGAGAGAGAGAGAGAAGAGAGAAGAGAGAGAGAGAGAGAGAGAGAGAGAGAGAGAGAAGAGAGGAGAGAGAGAGAGGAGGAGAGAGGAGAGAGAGGAGAGAGAGAGAGAAGAGAGAGGATACAACTACATATTGAGCGAGATAAGGGGGCCACACTGTTTAACTGATAACACAGGATAATTCATGTAACCCGCATAATTTGCAATAATTTGTAGACATATGTGATGCATGTGTATGTGTGTATATGTGTGTGTGTGTCTATATCTGTGTTTGGGTGTGTGTGCTGTATGTGTGTGTGTGTGTATGTGTGTGTGTGACTGTGTGCATGTGTGTGTATTCCTCTAGTGTATTCATCTAGTTGTATTTACAGGGCCAGAGCAACGGCTCGTGTGGCCCCGCTCCTATCACATTTATTTTTAGTCATTCATCCTATAGTTCTTTGTGTTGCCGAAGCCATCATCCCGGGAGGGGGGTCACCAAACCCCTGCTAACCATCCGGTACCCATTCGCTTGCTGGTAGACAGGCTGGGGTTTTAGAAGACGCCCGTCCTGTCTTCGCTTCGCCGGGGATCGAACCCGGGACTTCTCGTTGTGATCCGAGTGTGCCTAACCCCTACCTCGGAGTCTCCCCGTGTGGGTGTGGTGTGCATGTTTGTGGTGACTGTGTGTTACGTGTGCATGTGTGTGTAGTGTGTGCCATGTGTGTGTGACTGTGTGTGGGTGTGGCATGTGTGTGTGCTGTGTGTGACTGTGTGTGTGTGTGTGTGGTGTTACTGGTGTGTGTGTGGCTTTTGTGTGTGTTTATCACTTCCTGCGTTGACCAGTTTTAATCTTACCATGTTTATTTATTAGAGAGAGAGAAGGCAGTGCTGTTTTCTTTGGGTCCTCATGATGAACTGTTTCTCGAATGTTAAATGTTTTTGAAGTGCCCTTGGCCTTATATCCTTGGAACAGCTGGATTTTCCCCGGGGCGATTAAACGGCGCATGCGTGAACTTATTTTCTCTCTCTCTCTCATCCTCTCTCTCTCTCTCTCCAAGTGCTCTCATCTCTCTCTCTCTCAAGTCTCTCACATCTCTCGTCTCTCTCGATCTCTCTCTCTCTATGCTCTCCTCTCTTCTGAAACTGTCCTGAACTGGACCGGGAAAGCCTGGAAATTGTAGGAAAAGAATTTTTTGGATTAACTTTTTGTTTGTTTTGTGTGTGTGTGTGTGTGTGGTGTGTATGGTGTGTTTTGTACAATACATATCCTACGTATCACACTAAAAGGGTATTACGATGAAGAACACATAAATTAGTAGTGAATTTAAAGAAATATTATAGTAGTAATAGGTAATTATACTACTACTACTACTACTACTACTACTACTATTACCACTACTACTACTACTACTACTACCACTACTACTACTTAGTACTACTACTATTACTACTACTATTACTACTATACTATTACTACTACTACTACTACTACTACTACTACTACTACTACTACCACTACCACTACTAAACTACTACTACTATTACTACTACACTACTACTACTACTACTACTACTACTACCACTACTAAACTACTACTACTACTACTAAACTATTACTATTACTACTACTACTATTACTACTACTACTACTACCACCACTACTACTACTAAACTATTACTATTACTACTACTACTACTACTACTACTATTATTACTACTACTACTATTACTACTAAACTACTACTATTACTACTACTACTAATATTACTACTACTACTATTACTACTACTACTAAACTACTACTACTAAACTACTACTATTACTACTACTACTACTACCACCACTACTACTACTACTACTACTAAACTATTACTATTACTACTAAACTATTACTATTACCACTACTACTACTACTACTACTACTACTACTACTACTACTACTACTACTACTAAACTACTACTACTACTACTACTACTACTACAATACAATAAGGGGCATAAAAATAAATAAATAAATAAAAACCACGTCTTTCAAGTTCATAGTTACCGTATTTGCCGGCGCATAAGACGCAGTTTTTTCCCTTAAAAAGGAATACAAAGTTCACCCTGCGTCTAATGCGGCCATATTAGCGCATGAGAGGTCGGGCAAAGAATGCAGAACAGCCGGTGGTGTATTACTAAAGGGGTCTGGAGTGATCTATGTTGAGCAGTAGTCCACTGAGCACAAATTTGTAACTGTGTTATCAACAGTAATGCATAATACTAAGCAAAGGTTGGAGTTTAAGAGAAAACAAGAGCTGAGGCAACAAGATAGCGATTGTTGCTGCCAAGATGGCCGTGTCAGATGTAAACATCATCCACCCCCCGCTGCTGCTCTCCATTGTAAAACACTTGATATCTCAGGTCTGCCGCTTCACCTGGGATACTTCAGTCAGCGAAAGCCCTCCGTGAAAACCCACCAGGGGTCATTACCCTCAGATTTCCTCCCCCACCCAGGGAAAAGACAAAACATCCCCGCATATAAGAGTCCCCTTTTAAACCCGCTTTTGGGACTGGGGGCCAAAGAAATTGACAAAACCCATTTGGGAAGGGTTTGATAAAAAGGGAGGCAAAAAAAAGGTGATGGAGTTTTCGCGGGAAGATTTTGGGGGTTTTTGAAAAAGGGAAAAGGGGAAAAACAAAGAGCGTTTTAAAAGTTTTTTTTGGGAAGGGGGGTTTGAGAGGGAGGTAGTATCTTGGGGAGTCTGCCCTATACCACAAGGAGGAGAAAGGGCGCCCTACCCTTTGTAGTTTTTTTACAGGAGTCATTGTACAACGTGGGGACATAGGTCCCGGGGGCGGTGTTTTTCCCCGGGTGGCCCCCTGTGGCGGGACGGGAATTACCTGGGGGTTTTAAGTGGTTTTTTCCATTTGTTCGGCGAGGAAAAGGGTCTCACGTCGGGTTTAAACCTTCAAATCCGGGTCCCAGGGGGGGGGGGGTGGCCTAACCGTGCAAGTGTGAAATGTGCGTGTGTGGGTTAGCACCGCATAGTGGTAAGCAAGGGGGGGGGGAAAAAAATTTGGGAGAACCCCTAGTTGTACGTACCATTTGGGACCCCTCAATCCCACCCTTGTACCTCTGCAGATAAGGAAATTGATGAAAGAGTGCTAGTAAAAAGGCTCCCAATGGTTTTTTGTGACGGGACAAAATTTTCCCCCAGGGTACACCAAACCAAGACCCATCAGGGCGCCACACCGTCCGCCTCAAGGCAGAATAACCCCTACCATCATGGGGACACGGCACCTTTCTCATCACATCTTTTTAAATTTCTTACATTAAAAACAAATTTAGACTTTGTTACACAAACGGTGCCCCCCGCCGTCCCGGTCCAATACATCATTTGGCCTTCACGTAAGGGTTTCTGGGGAAAAATATTTAAACGAATGGGGACTGTCCCCGTGCTGAAATTGTGGGTTTTCTAAAGGTTTTAAATGTCCCCAAAAACATGTCTTTTGGGTTCAACTCCCTTTTCCCTTCCCTTCCAAAACCAAAAGTGCTTTTAAATTAAAATTTTTCTTAAACCATACCCCTCTGAGGCACCATTTCTGTTTTAAGGGGGTTGAGCAGGAACGGCCGAAAATGACAAAACCGTGAGGGAAGGGGGTGGAATACAAGGCACGGGCTGACAAAAAACGCTGCCGTGATATCAGAGTGGGGAACCCAGCCTTCACCTGACCTTCCTGAAAAAGGGACAATCAACCCTCGCGACTGTGATAGATTCAATTTGGTGTAAACAGGGGAAAATTCCCCCTCGATCCCGGGCAACGGTGCCCTTTAAAAAATTACAACAATAAAAAAAAGGTGAGATCGTTTTCCTTTCAGTGTTATTAAAAAATCTTCGTAAATTTTTTTTATTGGGCAACCACCCGATTTCGAGGCAAAAAACTACGTCCCCCTGAATAGTTTTTGGGTGTGGGTTTTTTTATTAATCTGGCTCTCGTTTTTTTCAGAAATTTAATGTTTTTACCCGTGTGTGTGTGTGTGTGCATGGGGGGGGGGGGGGTAAACCCGGGCCCCTTTAGGTCCGCCCCGCCAAAAAATTGCTACGCTTTTACACGCAATTTCGGGTACTTTTCGTTTTTTTTTCTATATCATCTGTTACTATACCCAAAAACCCCCCCTTACCCAACCTAATCTGATTTAACCCACCCTTAAAATTTTTTGGCTGAAATAACGTAATTTTTTGGGCTACGGGTTTAATTCCCTTATTTTTTAATTGCCTCATGAGAAATGGGGGTTTAAAAAAATCAGAAAAGAAAGCTAAAACCCATGATGTAGGTAAGAGTCCGAGGACTTTTTAAAGCCCACTACCAAAATAATACCAATATCTATACTGCAAAATTTTCCACAAATTCTAAACACATAGCGAAAAGCAACAAGCATACCTACAACATTAAATCTAAGCTATAGTCATAGGTAGCAAAATATTAGAATATCAATTCGTGGGGGAAACCCTGCAATATATTATGACAGATTTTGGTTACTCTGTCTTTCCCCTTTACATTTTAACTATTTAAAAATTTTTCATTCACACGCACTGCACTGTAAATATTGTATTTAGGTACATGCTCATAATAATTTGTTTTCCCCCATACAAATCCTTTTTTTTTGTAAATACTTTTGATAAATTTACGAAAAAAAAATTTTTCCTCAAAAACCCCAAATATTTTTTTCTTCTCAAAAACTCCTTGTAACATAGGGTCGTCTTATGCGGAGGTGCGTCTTATGCGCCGGCAAATACGGTATTTTTTTCAAGCCCAAAATCATAACTAACAATAATACTAGTAATTGAATAACATAGAAAGTGAAAAAACAATATATGTTGACAGTAAAGAAACATTTTGTGAAGACATGGACTCAAATGATGTGTAATAAAAATGATGAGTAATAATATAATAATAATAATAATATAATAATAATAATAATAATATAATAATAATAATAATAATAATAATAATAATATAATAATAATAATAATAATAATAATAATAAAAATAATAATAATAATAATAACAAAGTATAGAACAATTTTTTTCCTTCAGAGTGATGACGAATATTAATACCGAAAAATATTTCGTACTATAAAATAAAGCCAGCCTGCCAAGCCTACATACACACCGAAAAACAACACCCTATTTCTTACGCAAAAATGGGAAAAAAGCAAAAAATTCTTACGTCGCAGAAGAAAAACCTGTTATTTCCGAGTCATCATTTCCCAACCCCAAAAAAAACAATTTATTTCTTACGCAACCGGAAAAAAACTAAAAAAATTTACGTCGCAAAAAGAAAAACCTGATTATTTCCGAGTCATCATTTTCCCAGACCGAAAAAAAAAAACACATATTTTTTACGCCGCGGAAAAAAATTAAAAATTCTCACGTTGCATTAGAAAAACCCTAAAAACGATACATTTTTACGTCTTTTCCCAGACCAAAAAAAATACATTGATTTCTTTACGCTGCCGAGAAAAATATATTATTTGGGTCAGAAATTTCCCAGGCCGAAAAAACCCGCACTAGAAACGCAATAGTACAGAAAAAAGATATTAAATTTTTTACATGGCGGAAAAAACATCAATTTTACATTACACAATTTCTCCCCCCAGACAAAAAACGCAGCTATACTAAAAAAACACTATAATTTGTATCACATAATTTCCACGTAAGACCCCCAAAAAACACTTTTAACATGGCATTTAATAAAAAAACACACAATTTTACATCACATTTTAAATTCAAAACCAAAAACAAACAACATTTTGGACACACCAATACGTTAAAAAATCATAAAAAACCATAACAAAAACACTTAAGATAATCTATTGTTCTCGACGACCTCCATACACTCCATACATGTACGCAAGCTTGCGCGCCCCCCCCAAAAACACCCCCCCGCCCCCCCCCCCCCCCCCCCTCCCCCCCCCTTTATTTATTGCCCCCCCCCCAGTAAATGGCGCTTATATACTCTCATCGCGACTTACGTCCATGACTTAATTTCTTGCCGTAAGTTCCGGACTCGCTAAGTTCCCCTATGCGCCATCACGATACATTCACGTGCGCCCTAATGGCGAGAAAACCGGCGATCTACGGCTTACGTGTGTGTTCTTAAGGGCTACAGGCGAAGGACCGAGGAGGTTTTTTTACGTGTGCAGACAAGTAGGAGTGCTGTGTGATAGATGTGTGTGTGTGTTGGCAATAATAATAATACATAATAATAATAATAATAATAATAATAAACTAATAATAATAATAATAATCAAATTAATAATAATAATCAATAATTAATAATAATAATAATAATAATAATAATAAATAATAATAATAATAATAATAATAATCAATAATAATTAATAATAATAATAATAATAATAATAAATAAAATAATAATAATAATTAATAATAAGAAGAAGAAAGAAGAAGAATAAGAATTAATCGCAAACTCCATGCAGAAAAAGTACCGATAATTTACGACATTATAATATACTTCTTGTGAACCCCCCAAAATAAGGTTGTGTCAATAGACTCTAATGCAAATTTGAGTGGACTAAAAAATATATGATAGAAAAATATAGTATTGTGTGAATGAGTAGTTGTATTTATTTTTCTTTATTAAAACATTTACGTTCGTCGCACAAGAACAAAGTTTCACAATTATATGCTCGACATTTTTGTAGTGCTAAAATAAAAAATAAATATTAACAAATATATAAAATACGCCTAAAAAAGCCCCCTCCGCCGTTTAATATATTCTAACTGGAGTTTTGGATCAATTTTTCATAATTAACATTAAAAGATGTTGCAGTCACTTGCCACCACAACACTACCACACACTCTTAACACACTATACATTCACAACACACCTTATCCCACACACCTACCACTCCACAACACTTATAGTCCGCCACTGCACTAATGCCCGCCCAGTGAATTTATACAGGCACAATATAGCTAGTCTTAGCATCACTCACAGCCTTGTCATGTGCCCACGCAGACAGTTATACTATAATATTAAACAACTTTTTATTTTAAAATGCGTACCTCGCTCACTACTACTACATATAAAAAGAAAAGTAAAAAATAAAAATTAATAATATAGCTACTACTACTGTAAACTTCTACTTAACTACTAGCTAGAGTACATACTCAATATGTATGTGCCACTGAAGACAGCAGTACATTACACCTATATAAACTACTGTGCATGTCTCTTACTACTAATTAACTACTACTGCTACCACTACTACTACTGACTGACTACTAGTCTACTATACTAGCTACTGCCCTACTCACATACAATATATGCATCGAAATAATATTAATATGCACACTGATAGACACGGTACATAATAATAACTAGTTTATTATGTTAGTGATGTAAGTTATGTGTAAATGGGTATTTGGTTTCTAAATGCTGTTTCCGGCTGTCTCTACTACTATATAATACTGACTGCTACCACTAATACTACATACTAAACTGACTAATTACTATACATATACTACTACTGTAACTACTACTATATATGTATGCTGCCACCGAGACAGGTACATAATATAACTACTGTGCCATAGTCTCTACTACAATTAAACTTTTTACTATGCTACACCTTTTTACATAAAAAATTAAAATTATTGTGTTTTTTATTTTTTAAATACATAATATCTATTACTATACTGCCACTGGCTATACTAGCATTAAATTTGGGTATTACAACGTTCTATCCTGGGCCCCCACGTTTTTTAGCTAATGATTCTCCGAGCCCCATTGTGACCACCACGATCGAATGTAGTACGATCAATAATTATAAACGATGAAGCATGTTATCTACTAATGATTGTGTAACTACGAATATAATCAACTAGGACGCAGCTCATATCATAATTGTAGATAAAACTACGCTTATAGCGATATTATTTAATAACTACTACTTCACCCCAGGACCTAAAGTTTTACAATGAAGACACCTACCACTCGCGCTCCTAAGTGAAACACCATGCGCTCTAATCATATGTAGCTACTCAGGCACAAATCAGGACACAGAGAGCAGGTTCAAACTTACAACCCCTAACTGACTTTCCCTCAAAATACCACACTAGAATCCCCCTCTACACTACTTTGCAGTAATTAACCTACTACTGCTATCCACCTAACTACTACAACATCACACACTATACTAACTCCCATGTGTCTACTACTCATTGTCATCTACTAATGCCCACGCCACGTAAGACAGTACATATACTAAACTACTGTGTCATGTCTCTTCAGTGGCACATACACAATCTGTAGGATACTAAAACTCTTTATTATTTTGCATCTAAAATTCCCTGGCGACTATTCGTCGAACGTTCGTGGACAGTAGCCCCCTTGACAACACAGCATACACAACACACAAACACAACGTTTTTTTTTATCATTATATATTACAAACAGAAAGGTTAAATATCATTATTGTCCTTCACCTACTATATATATATAAACAACACTGAACCCAGATTATAAGACATGTATTATTTTTTTTCTTATGGTTCAAGGGTCCACAAATATAGGCCCGTTATAGTCATGTTTTCTGTGTAACTAATGATTTTATACTTTAGAGATCTATTTTTCCCCCCTCCTATCGCTATTTCATCAGACATAAGACAGACTGGACGGCTGCGTCTTAGGACATTCGTTATTTTCATTTAGGACATGTGCACGGCATGATTGACAGACATATTTACGATTCATTTATTTGCCCACGCCATGTGTCTACCACACATTTGACATTTGCCACGGCAGATTGAGACATTTGACATTTGCACCCGTGAGAGTAGATTGTGAGACATTTTTGACTATTTTGAACTGGCAAATTGGAGACATTTTTGACATTTGCACGGCAAGATTCGAGGAGACATTTTTGACAGTTGACACGGCAGATTTGAGATCATTTTTTACATTGTGCACGAGAGTATTGAGCACATGACATATGTGCACGGCGATTTGAGACAACTTTTGACATTTGCATCGTGCGATTGAGAATTGACATTTGCACGGGCATATTTTGACATTTGCCCTACACAGATTCAGACATATAAATAGACAGACGGCGGGTTTTAGTACATTAATAATTTAACCAGTACATTTTCACGTCATATAGACATTAGACAGTAGGTAAAGAAAATAAGAGTTATTTTGTATTTGTACCTTACTAACCTACTTTTAGCGTTTCATTTCTTTGCTCAATTCCTCATTAATAAGAAAGATTGCGTATATATCAAAGTAGCTTCACTATAACGTAAAAAGCTCTGATAAACAAGCTAGGTCAGTAAGTCCAGTTTTATTATACAGCTGACAGGAGAAGAAGAATGTGAATCATAGTTGTGTCTGATGTGGGAACACTTGTGAAAACTTATAGAATGAATTTGTTTTATAGATATTTTAATTATAAAGTGATGTAGAGAGAGAGAGAGAGAGATTGAGTCCGAGCCAGAGATTGAGGTAGAGGAGAGGTAGAGAGATGAGAGAGGAGAGAAGAGAGAAGAGAGCGAGAGAGGAGAGAGAGAGGAAAATGACTACATGGGCAACTGGGCAGCGCCTCCTTTTTCATTCCACGTGGGAATGTAGATTCATGGGTGAGAAGGTCAGTGTGTACGTATTTGGTCACTTGGTTTTCTCTGACGTCACGTGTATCGTGACGATGAAGCTGATGTAGAAAGCCGTGATAAGCGGAGTACCCAGGGGCCAGAATGATGGAGAGTGAGGTTTTTTTAGGGCTGCCCATCCATATAGTCTCCTTAAGCGCACTTGTGGTAAGGTCTAAACGCCCGCCCACCGCAATGCTCAGTACGAGGACTGCTGCCTTAGTGGCACCGCTAAATGGCGCCTGAAAACTAAGGCAATGAGTCAGACCCGACTTAGTGAGCTGATGTGGCTTGCACAGACATCATCTTATGTTAGAAAGCAATACAGCCGTGTTTCCAGTTCCATACAACGCTAAAATTGGTGTTTACGTATTACAGTGTTGAGAAGGTGTGATGAATTGATCGTGCAAAGATAATGCGGCATTAAGGGTGTTATATGTTGATACGAAATGTTGGTGTGTGTGTGGTAGGGGCGGGCAGGCGGTCGCGGGCGGCAGGTGCTCCGCCCGCACTAAAATATTGTGCTCTACACTGGGTATTATCTACTACCAGATGATATTAGGACAGCTGAACATAGTTCATCTTCACGATACATAGGCATATCATGAATGCATAAAATTGCGTAAAACTATACCTATAATAAGATAATGAGAGCAAAATGAAACGTGTATAAAACTTTTTATCACACTTTTTTATCATCTTCCCTTTATTCCTGGAAGTTGCTTGCATTAAAAATTCACTCACTGTCCGGAATCGGCACACCTTAACGATTATCATGGTGTATGCACGTCCTAATGCAAAAATAATCAGTGTCAAAAACTGCCGTTGAACGCAATCTGTGATGAAACAGCTTTGAGAGAGCGTGTGTCCTTGCCATAAGTTTGCTGGTTAGGAGAGGGAGGGACAACATTCCTTGCTTCAGCAGAGAGGTGTCAAGCCTTGTGATTGGTCGAAGCGCCTAAGCAGCGCTCCAGATAGGCAACGTGATTGGTATAGTAGGATTCTCGGACACTGCCCACGCCATAGGTTGGGAGGTGTAAGGCAGTGGCAAAGCGCCTGAACTTTCGACTGTACATCGCTTAGTCGGGCACTTTAGGGGCCGTTACAAGCGGCCTGAGACGGGTAAGGCGCTCTTTTCGCCTTACCTCTAGGCACTTCTCAGCATCCCCCCAGGGCTCGCCTTCTTCCCGGCTTCTTTAGGCTTGGTGCCGGCTTCTTCACCAAAATTCGCCTATTATCGTTTGTGTCTATTTTGTGACTGTTTCAACGTGCTGCCCTGTGTGCGCAGCAGTCATTAGTTGATTACAGTTGACGGATTAGTTCTCCGCATCATTCGGCAATTATTGTGATCCTTTCAATACATTACCATAATCCGGGACTAATTTGTAATGACTTGAAGTTCACAGGACCCTCTCACCCTCCCACCTAACACCTCTACTTCTCACCTGTATAGATGTAGCCATCAAAATATACACACTGATTGGCATTTATACATTTGTTCAAATCCACAGCAGACCTAGCCCAAGCATACTCGTAGCAGGGCGTAGGTAGGCCTGGGCGTTGGGGGCCTCACGTAGCCCCAATGTTTTATGAATCGCCCCGGATCTCAAATACCATTTTTTATTTTCTTTCACAAAAATAAGATAAGCTTTGACTGGGCAAAAAATTATAGTAAAACAAGTATTGGTTAGATGTTACTTATGCGTATGCTGATTGGCATCCTTTATGAGCTAGGACATGAGAGGTGGAGAGAAACAGAAGGAGAGAGTGAGTGCATGACATTGAGAGATGAGGAGTGCATGACAGAGCGAGATGGAGAGGAGGGTATATGTGACAGAGGAGATGAGGGAGGCATGACAGAGGAGACACAATTAAGACCTTTTGGAGAGGTGAGAGAGAATATCAGATGACACGAGACAGAGTAAACAGAAGTGCATTTTTTGTGTGTGTCCTTGGCCAGTCCTTTGTGCATCAAAAAATAATAGTATAAACCGAGGTGGTCATATTTCAAGTACTGAACAAAGCAGGTAATAGACAATCTATATGACTGCTCATATGCCAAAGTCTCATTTCTCAGGGTTTATATCCTATGATGAAAAATATTAAAAAAAAAAAAAAAAAAAAAAAAAAAAAAAAAAAAAAAAAAAAAAAAAAAAAAAAAATAATAACGAAGTGAATTGAACCCAAACTCAGATTGTCTAAATCTCTTTTAATATACACAAATACGTATTTAAATACAAAATGTATTTTAAAAACGCCGAGCCCCGTAGGGGTACCATGGGATAGCCCTGAAAAGAAAGGGTGAATTTTCTGTTTCGAAAGTTTTAAAACAAATTACCGGAGCCTTTTGGTAGAGCACAGTCTCGCATCTTATAGTCATTTTACTCGAGAAAATTACCGGAGCCTTTGGGGAGAGCACAGTCTCGCATCTTATAGTCATTTTACCCTAGAAAATACCGGGGCCTTTTGGTAGAGCACAGTCTCGCTCTTATAGCTTATCTCGTAGATAAAATTTCCGGAGCCTTTGGGAGAGCACGCTGCATCTTTTAGTCAAACTCGTAGATAATTTCCCGGGGCCTTTTGGTAGACACAGTCTCGCACTATGTATTATATCGTAGATAAATTACCGGACCTTTTGGTAGAGCACAGTCTCGCATCTTATAGTCATTATATCAGTAGAATAAATTAGTCGGAGCCCTTTTGGTAGAGCACAGTCCTCGGGCATCTTATAGTCATTAATACTCGTAGATAAATTACCGGGAGCCCTTTTGATAAGAGCACAGTCCTCGCATCTTATAGTCATTATACTCGTATATAAATTTACCGGCCTTTTGTAGGCATAGTCCTCGCTCTTATAGTCCTTATACTCGTAATAAATTGAAAATTATACTGAACATTTAAAGATCTCTTGGCTGGGCTACAGGTAAGCCCCCAATGTTTTTCAAGATTCTGACATTTGCACACCGATTTGCAGACATATAAATAGACAGACGGCGGGTTTTTAGACATCATTTTTTCACGCAGACATTTTCACGGCATATTTTAAGACATTTTAGACATAGGGGGTAAAGAATAGATTTACTAAACCTTACTTTCTTTAGCTTTTCATTTCTTTTATCAATTTCTTCATTAATTAGAAAGATTGCGTATATATCAAGTACTTTCTATACACGTAAAAATCTCTGATAAAAACGTAGTAGTACAGCGCCCCTGAGGTATCGCTTCATAGGTCCTCTTTCAACTCCGTCTCCTTAGTAACAAACTTATTCAACTCTTTCCCTTGACTATTTGACCTGGGATGGCGAAGACCTTTTCATCAGCAGGGGGTAAGAGAAGGGATGAGGGAGGAATGGTCTCGTGGACAGGGAAGGGAGGTAGGGGGCATCTCGTGACAGGGAAGGGAGGTAGGGGCATCTCGTGCAGGGAAGGGAGGTAGGGGGCAGCACTGTCGCCTTTTTGACCAGTCACAAGCGGAAGGCACGAAGCAGGAGGACGCAGCAGTGAGCTCCTTATCTCAACTCGCTTATTTCTTTATCTACATCAATTCCATGGCATACACGTGATGATATAGATTTTAAACGTATTGAACATATTACTAAAGGTATATAGATGCTGGAGAAGGAAAGATGGGAAAAGAATTAAAACTACCGCCATTTTTTTTTTTTTTTAGGTGTAGGATAGTTTTTCATAGTTTTGCATACGTGGGATTAAATGGCTGTAGAAGCATATTTGAATAATATTATATTTGCTTGTCTTGTATCAACTGTCTCTTAAAGTTCTCGTATGCTGTTTTTAATCAATTTATGCGTTTTTTAGAGTGAGGCAAATATTTTAACCTTCATATTACCTATACACACAGTCCTATTCACTCTTATGTTTTAATGCGTACTGTATGTGCGAGCTTAATGATGTTTGTAAAATGTAACTTAATGTCTGTTTGGGGGGGGGGGGGGGGGGCTTTATTTCAGGCTATAATGTTTTTTACTACAGCAGTTTCTTCCATACGCCAATACGCCACTACGCTTGCATGACGCCACCGCTGCTACTACTAACAACTACTACTACTACTGCGGTAAGTAAGTTTGGAACAGTTTCACACCATAGGAAGGAAGAGTCGCATTTGTACCGTGAGGTTGTCTGTACCTCTAACATGACGTACATACATACACACACATCCTTGCCCGTGTGTGTGTGTGTGTGGTTGTGTGGAGGCAGGCTCTCGTTTTTATGTGTAACTGGGTAACGTGACCCGCTAACACCACCCCACTCCCCGGGTTTCTACTCTCTAGATTGCTTCTTATTTCGTTGTTACTGTATTTTAGTGCGGTTGAATGACATCTTTCCCTTACTTTTCTTCTTTTCTCTTGATTCTTGTTTTTCCATAGGGCACTAATTGATTCATAGGCACTAAATTGATCCATAGGCCACTAAATTGGATCCATAGGCATTAAATTGAATCCATAGGCAACGAAATTGATCCATAGGCACTAAATTGTCCATATAGGCACGAATTGAATACATGCAATAATTGATCCATAGGCACTAATTGATCCATAGGCCACTAATTGCATGATACATAGCCACTAATTGATCCATAGGCCTAAATTGATCCATAGGACTATAATTGATCCTAGGCACTATTGATCCATAGGCACTAAATTGATCCATAGGCACTAAATTGGATCCATTAGGCACTACATGATCCATAGGCACTAAATTGATCCATAGGCACTAAATTGATCCATAGGCACTAATTGATCCATAGCCACTACATTGATCCATAGGCACTAAATTGAATTCCTAGGCACTAAATGATCCATAGGCCACTAAATTGATCCATAGGCATTATTGATCCTAGGCCTAAAGTGATCCATAGGCACTAAATTTGATCCATAGGCCACTAAATTGATCCATAGGCACTAAATTGATCCATCGGCCACTAAATTGATTCCACATAGGCACTAATTGATCCATGGCAGTACATTGATCCATAGGCATCTAAATTGATCCATAGGGCAACTCAATTGATCCATAGCACTAAATTTGATCTGTCCATATTACAAGAAAGGATGGCAAAGGATGCAAAGGGGGGAGAAGGAGGAGGAGCAGCATCCATTATGATTTCTGATGCGGCCACGGAACCTTTGCTAACTTCTTCATTTTTTTGACTATTATTTTTTCCCCCTGTCATCCTTCTATTAGTATGTTTTATACTTTATTTGACCTGGCTGCTTGGAAATGAAGTGCTTCAGTAATGCTATTTAATTAATTCAGCAGGGCCTCGTTTGGTGGGGGTCAGAGTACCTATCATTTGCCCCCCCCCCCCCCTCACTTTTCCTCAGATAAATTTTTTGCCATGAATGCTTTTCAGCTAAACTTTTAATAAACAAGAATTTATACTGGGACCTAGAGTGCAGTAATAGTTCTTCAGTAGGCTACATGTTTTTTTCATATTCTTGTTTAAACGCTTACCGTAGATAACATAAAAAGTCGCCACCCTGCAGTCACGTCGCCAGCCGCCAATATTACGTAATTATAGCATCACTACTGATTTTTTAGTGCCCCTGAAGTGATACACAGTAGTTTATATCGTGACTGTATACTCTACACTGTTTCAGCGTTGTTTTTATGCCTTTGTATCTGCAAGTATATACGTTTCAAATTTCGCTACGCATTTTTATTGTTCGGGCGATGACGACAGCGGTTACGACACTCAGTAAATAACACTAGATTGACGACTCTACTGTTGGTAGCCACTTTGTAGATATTTTTTGTAATTTGTTCATTTATAGCCATAACTATGACACAGATGAAGACACAAAATTACCAGACTCTCCAGATAGCCCCTTCTAAATTGTCCTGAAAATCATGGATTGTAGAAATGTAAGTATTAACGCCACCACACGTCCTGTACATCGAAAAAAAGTTGTCCTGGACTTAACTGTATCTACGTATCATACCCCAGTTACAGCTCAAAATTGAAGGTAGTTATTACCACTTTCTTCTGCATATACCATAAACTGTGAGGGATCGTTATGGGTCGTTATGGGGGTTTTGAACACTTACTGGCCTAACTAATCTACCTTTAAGCCATCTTATGATTACTAAAGGTTTAAATACAAATAAATAAAAATGTCCCGTGAGGCTTGTCAAGTTGTCCTAGGCGGGTGTCAGGTGACCCATATAGAAATAAGATCAAATAGGGAAGATGCGACAATAAAGAAGTCTTTCAGATAGGTGTCGGGTGAGGAGGATGACAGCGTGTTTGTGGGTGGGGAGGGGGCGGTGGTGAGTGTATGGAGGGGGGCGGGGTGTGTGGACGGCAGGGGAGGCCACAGGGTGGGCGTGGGGTGGGACAGGGAAGAGGGGTTGTAACGTGGGTCTGGTGTCCACAACGCGGTAGGAGTTGAAGCGTGGTCTATGGTGTCACAACGCGGTAAGGAGTTGAAGCGTGAAATTGGCCGTAACAGATATAGTGTGGTCAGTGCGGAGTCAATAGGGAGCTTTAACAGTAGGCTGATCTATTTCATGAAATGGGGATGAATGGTGATGTAAGGTAGTGTTAAGTAACAGGAACTACCTCGTAGGTCTCGCGGTTTCTTGTAGCTTCCTTATTTTCTTATTTTCTTATGTAGTGTTTTATGCTACTACATTTACTACTACTACTACTACTACTACTACTACTACTACTACTACTACTACTACTACTACTACTACTACTACTACTACTACTACTATTACTACTACTACTTTTGACACTGTAGCAAGTGTTCATTGGTCTCTGGGAGGGTTTTTGCCCATCGCTTTCTCTCTCTCTCGCTCTTCTCTCGTCTCTCTCTCTCTCATCGTCTCCTCTCTCTCTCTCTCTCATTTCTCCCTCTCTCTCCTCCCTCTCCTCCTCTCCTCTCCTCTCCTCTCCTCTCCTCTCCTCTCCTCTCGCTCTCTCTCCCCTCCTCTCCTATCCTCTCCTCTCCTCTCATCTCCTCTCCTCTCCTCTCCTCTCCTCTCCTCTCCCTCCCTCCTCCTCCCCCTCCCTCCCTCCTCCTACCCTCCCTCTCTCTCTCTCTCTCTCTCTCTCTCTCTCTCATCTCGGTCTCTCTCCTCCGTCTCTTGTTCTCTCTCTCTCGTCTCTCTCGTCTCTCTCCTCTTCTCTTCTCTTCTCTTCCTTCTCTTCTCTCTCCTCTCTCTCTCTCTCTCTCCTCTCTCTCTCGATCTCTCGTCTCTCTCTCTCTCTCTTCTCTCTCTCTCTCTCTCTCTCTCTCTCTCTCTCCTCTCTCTCCTCTCTCTTCTCTCTCTCTCTCTCTCTCTCTCTCCCTGAACGGGTCTGAAAAATGCGCGGACTGGAAATTGTCGATTTTTTTTTTTTTTTATTAATTTTTGTGTGTGTTTGTGGTGTGTGTTTAATACACCTACATACATACATACGTACACAGACGTATAAACGTCGTGTGTGTGGTGTGTGTGTGTGTGTGTGTGTGTGTGTGTGTGTGTGTGTTGTTTTGTGTGTGTGGTGTGATTTTGTGTGTGTGTGTGTGTTTGTGTGAACACGTATATACTTCTAGTGTTCTTCCCCCCTTAATGAAGCGTGTGTCCTCCCTCCCTCCCGCAGTTACTTCACCCGGAGGTCCCTTATACTAGTACACGTATATACTTCTAGTGTTTACTTTCCCCCCCCCTACTGAAGGCGTGTGACCTCCTCCCTCCGCATTTCTTTCCCCGGAGGTCCCTATAAGTACACGTATATACTTCTAAGTGTTACTACTTCCCCCCTTACTGAAGCGTGTGACATCCTCCCTCCCGCAGTTACTTCCTCGGAGGTCCCTTTCTAGTACGTAATATACTTTTCTAGTGTTACTTCCCCCCTACTGAAGCGTGGTGTCATCCTCCCTCTCCCGCAGTTACTTCCCCCGGAGGTCCCTTATACTAGTACACGTATATTCCTTCTAAGTGTGTACTTCCCCCTTACTGAGCGGTGGTGACATCCTCCCTCCCCAGTTACTTCCTCCGGAGGGCGTCCCTTATAGTACACGTAATATACTTCTATGTTACTTCCCCCCTTACTGAAGCGGTGTGACATCCTCCCTCCCGCAGTTCTTCGCTCGGAGGTCCCTTATACTAGTACACGTATATACTTCTAGTGTTACTTCCCCCCCTTACTGAAGCGTGTGTCATCCCCTCCCTCCCCGCATTACTTCCCCGGAGGTCCCTTTATACTAGTACAACGTATATACTTCTAGTGTTACTTCCCCCCTTACTGAAGCGTGTGACATCCTCCCTCCCGCGTTACTTCCCCGGAGGTCCCTTATAGTACCAACGTATATACTTCTAGTGTTACGTTCCCCCTTACTGAGCGTGTTACATCCTCCCTCCCTCAGTTTAATTCCCACGGAGGTCCATTATACTAGTACACGTATATCTTTCTAGTGTTACTTCCCCCTTACTGAACGTGTGACATCCTCCCTCCCGCAGTTACTTCCCCGGAGGTCCCTTAACTAGTACACGTAATATACTTCTAGTGTTACTTTCCCCTTACTGAGCGTGTGTCATCCTCCCTCCCGCAGTTACTTCCCCGGAGGTCCCTTATACTAGTACACTTATATACTTCTAGTGTTACTTCCCCCCTTACTGAAGCGTGTGACATTCCCTCTCCCGCAGTTACTTCCCCGGAAAGGTCCCTTATAGTACCGTATATCTTCTAGTGTTCTTCCCCTTACTGAAGCCGTGTGACATCCTCCCTCCCGCAGTTACTTCCCGGAGTCCCTTATACTAGTATCACTATATAATTCTAGTGTTACTTCCCCCCCTTACGGAAGCGTTGAACATCCTCCCTCCGCGGCAGTTACTTCCCCGAGGTCCCTTAAGTACACTATATACTTCTAGTGTTACTTCCCCCCTTAACTGGGGAGCTTGTGAATCCTCCCTCCCGCAGTTTACTTCCTCGAGGTACCCTTTATACTATACACTTAATACTTCTAGTGTTACTTCCCCCCTTACTGAAGCGTGTGACATATCCTCCCTCCCCAGTTACTTCCTCGGAGGTCCCGTTATACTAAGTAAACAACGTATACTTCTAGTGTTACTTCCCCTTACTGAAGCGTGTGAACATCCTCCCTCCCGTAGTTTACTTTCCGAGGTCTTATACTAGTACACGTATATATCTTCTAGTGTTTACCTTCCCCCTTACTGAAAGCGTGTGTCATCCTCCCTCCCGCAGTTTCTCCCCGGAGGTCCTTATCGTACAACGTATATACTTCTAGTGTTACTTCCCCCCTTACTGAAGCGTGTGTCATCCTCCCTCCCGCAGTTACTTCCCCGGAGGTCCCTTATAGTACACGTATATACTTCTAGTGTTACTTCCCCCCTTACTGAAGCGTGTGACATCCTCCCTCCCGCAGTTACTTCCATCATCTACTGAGAGGAAATCAAACAAACCACAATATTTAAAAGCCATTTATTACTTTGATACATTCAGGCACACAGACACAGAGAGATAACATAACAACGAGGGAGTGAGTGAGGGTTCAACAAGGGTATCTTAGTGAGTCTGAAGAGTGAGTCAGGGTGGCGATGGTGGTGGTAGCACCACAAGCTAGGGATCTGCTATCAGACACACTTTCGTCTTCTTAATGCAAGCGTCCTCGCAACACTTTTCCCGGTCTTGACACGTGTAATCATGTTGACACAGCTGTAGGGGGAAAAAATAGATCGTAATAAATCGTTGTAATAATATGTTGTCTCCGTGTTGTAGTGGTTTATCGGCGCCTACTACGAATCTGCGGCCCTGGTTCGAATCCAGGGCCAGGGCAAGTCGGCGGCCAGCCCAAACAGCTGTTCTTCCTCCCTCTCCTGGGTTGATAATGGGTACCTGGGGAAACCTGGGGAAGGTAATTTGTTTGTAACCCGGCTGTCATACTAGCCTGTTCCCGTTGGTTGTCACCCAGCAAGGGCACCTGTACTGCTCTAATGTGTCCATATACCAGTGAGGCCATAACGTATATAATATCGCCGGAACCTGTGTTATAGATGGGTGTGCCTATTAGGTTAACTGGAAACTAATGTGTAAGTAACAATATTTCAATAGTAATGGTAATAATATGGTAACATTTCGGTAGTGGGCTTTCACAGATTTCGAGGCCGAAACTTAGTTTTTCTGAATACACTTCATGTGTATTGAATGAATTCTGGCATTCGTTTTTTGTATAATAATAGCCTTAATAGGTCCTTCAATCATTCCTTAGGTAGTTATTTCTTACCACGGGACCGCCGAATTTGGCGCCAATGTTCTCAGGGCATTCGGACGATAGGGGCACCGGCCGGGGTGATCTGATATAGGGGGAGAAAAATGGAGCTATCGTAGTTGTAAACATTGAAAAACCCTTAAGCTTTAAACACACACACACACACACACACACACGCACACACACACACACACACACACACACACACACACACATATAATAATGGATGAATGAATGATCGTATATATGCGTGTGTGTGTATGTATGTGTGTAGGTGCATATATGTGTATATGTGTGTACGTATATGCATAGGTGTATGTCTGTATGTGTATATGTATGTATATTTTTTTTTTGCTTCACGTTACAAAGTAGTAGATTTTTAGTACATAAACCAACAGCCAAGTGGTTCTGCTGAGCACATATAACCTATATCTGACCCTGTCCTGGCAGGCGCCTTGGCTTGACAGGCCCGGCCAACGACCACTTTTATGTAATTACTGAATGTATATATTTACTAGTAAGGCAATAACTTTACTTACTTACACACATACACACACAACTCTCTCTCTCTCTCGTCTCTCTCTCAGTCTCGTCTCTCTCTCTCTCTCTCTCTCTCCTCTCTCTCTCATCTCTCTCTCCTCTCTCTCTCTCTGCTTCTCAGGTTATTTTTAGTATTTTTTCTCCTAATTTATTTTCCATGGTAAAGAAATAATGAAAAAGATACAACAATAATTGGTCTAGTAATTCACACTCAGAACACAAGACAAATTTTACCTTCCACCTCATTGAATTCCCTACTATAGTCTAGTTTCTAACGAGGTAAAAAATCCTAACCCCTTGCTGCTTACTGATTTTTGACGCCAGGAGAAGGAATAGTAACCCTTCTTCTAATTGCAGATGTATTTTATCATAGTTAACCCTATTATCAGGTAAACACAGGCATACCTTTAAGCATGAGACCTTAAGATAGAATGGAATATTTACCTCGTTAAAAATAATAAACTATAGTACGTATTATTTACTCTTACCCTTTATTACCCTTGCAACATATATCCTCCAACTCTGTAGTGTTTACCACCTTATATATACAACTGCACACGTAACAATAACACTGGGCTACTTACCGTCACAGCATTCGTACTTGCCGAAGCGATCGACAGGACAGAAGTTGATGCATGGTCGTTCTGGAATGCTTCCAGCGTCCGCACACACAGCCATCACCACCACCAACACCAGTAGACACACACCTCGCTTCTGTATACATAAGAAAGTATTGTAATATTACCATCACCACCACCATCACCACTAGACACACACCTCGCTTCTGTATACATAAGAAAGTATTGTAATATTAAATCACCAACACCATCACCACTAACCCACCTCCGCTTCTGGTATACATAGAACCTATTTAAGATCCCACCACACCTCCATATATAGTTTATCTAACTTTAATTTGGATGGACTCCTCCGTTGGGGTTGTTAGTGGCGGAGGTCAATAGGGATTTTAAAAGCAGGCTAGACGTGTTATGATGGGGATGAAGGTGGATGTAGGAAGTGTTTAAGTAACAAAGGTACACGGGTAGGTCTCCCAGCCTCTTGTACTTCCGTATGTACTTATGTCTTATGTTTTCTTGTGTTCTTAATTAATGAAATATAGTTAGCAATATCCGCGAATATGGCGACTCCGGTAACGAGTTTTTCTTTCTCGCCACTATATCAAGTGCAACAGATGAAGTTAGAAATTAAATATCCGCTGCTATGGTGATTAAGATGCACGATTTTGTATGGGATCCATTTGTATCCAAGGATGTGTATGTTGGTGGTATGAGAGGAGAGAGAGGAGAGAGAGAGAGAGAGAGAGAGAGAGAGAGAGAGAGAGAGAGAGAGAGAGAGAGGAGCGGGAGAGAGAAGAGAGAGAGAGAGAGAGAGAGATACAAACAGACATATTAGTAGATAGGGGGACACATTTTAACAGATAACACAGGATTAATTTCATGTACCGCAATAATTTGCAATAATTTGAGAACATGTGTGTGCATGTGTAGGTGTTTGTATGTGTGTGTGTGTCTATATCTGTGTTTGTGTGTGTGTGTGTATGTGTGTGTGTGACTGTGTGCATGTGTGTGTATTCATCTAGTTGTATTCATCTAGTTGTATTTTATAGGGCCTGAGCAACGCTCGTATGGCCCCTCTCCATATCAACATTTAGTGATAATTCATCCTTATTCTTAGTGTTGGGGCCGAAGCCCACCCCGGGAGGGGGTCACAACCCCCGGCAACAACCCGGTACCCTTCACTGCTGGGTGGACAGGCTGGGGTTTTTAAGAAGACCGCCCGTCTGTCTTCGCTCCGCCCGGGGATCGAACCCGGGACTTCTCGGTTGTGAGCCGAGTGTGCTAACCCCTACACTACGGAGCTCCCCGTGTGTGTGTGTGTGTGCATGTGTGTGTGACTGTGTGTTACTGTGTGCCTGTGTGTGTGTGTGCATGTGTGTGTGACCTGTGTGGTGTGTCAATGTGTGTGTGTAGGGTCCTGTGTGTGTGACTGTGTGGTGTGTGTGTGACTGTGTGTGTGTGTGTTGACTGGTGTGTGTGGTGTGACTGTTGTGTGGTGCATTTTGTGTGTGTTTATCACTTCCTGCGTTGGCCAGTAGTTAACTTGCCATGTTTTTTGAGTAGAGGAGGAGAGAGAAGGCAGTGCTGTTTCTTTGGGTCCTCAGGATGAACTGTTTCTCGATGTTAAATGTTTTTGAGCCTGGCCTTATATACTTGGCTACACTTGGCAGCTGGATTTTCCCGGGGCGATAAACGGCGCAATGCGTGAACTTATATTATTTTCTCTCTCTCTCTCTCTCTCCTCTCTCTCTCTCTCGTCTTCGTCTCGTCTCTCTCTCTTCTCTCTCTCTTCTCTCTCTCCTCTCCTTCTCTCTCTCTACACTCTCTCCCTCTTCTCTCTCCTCTCTCTCCTCTCTCTCTCTCTCCTCTCTCTCTTTTCTCTTTTCTCCTTTTTCTCTCTTTTCTCCTCCTCTCCTCTCTCTCTCTCTCTCTCTCCTCCTCTCTCTCTCTCTCTCTCTCTCTCTTCTCTTTCTTCTCTCTCTGAAACTGGTCTGATGCGCCGACTGAAATGTAGGAATAATTTTTTTGTTAACTTTTGTTTGTTTTGTGAATGT
>JACEEZ010016951.1:50000-62500 GCA_016584305.1 Chionoecetes opilio
TGGGGAAAAAATTTTTTTTAAAATTTTTTTTTCCTTTTTTTAAAAAACCCCTTTCCCTTTTTTTGGGGCCCCAAATTTTTTGGGAAAATTTTGGGGAAAAAAATTTTTTTTTTTCCCTTTTTTGGGTTCCCTTTTTAAAAATTTCCAAAATTTTAAAAAAAAAGGGAAGGGGGGAAAAAAAAATTTTTTTTAAAAATTTTTTTCCCCCCCTTTTTTTTTTTTTTTTTTTTAAAAAACCCTTTTTTTAAAAAAATTTTTATTTTTATTTTTAAAAAAATTTTAAAAAATTTAAAAATTTCCCTTTTTTTTTAAAAACCCCTTCCCCCAAAAATTTAAAAAGGGGGGAAAAAAAATTTAAAAAAATTTTCCCCCCCAAAAAAATTTTTAAAATTTTTTTGTTTTTTCCCCTTTTTTTTTTTTAAAAAAAAAAAAATTTTGCCCCCCCCTTTTTTTTTTTTTTGGGGGGGGGGGGCCCCCCAAAAAATTTTTTTTTTTAAAACCCCCAAAAACGGGGGGCCCAAATAGGTTTTTTTTTTTAAAAAAAATTTTTTTTTTTAAAAGGAATTTTTTTTTTTTTTTGGGGGGGTTTTTACCGGCAGGGCGTCTAGGGTCCACTGTTAAAGGGGCATGATTAATTTCTTGATTAGTATTTTTCGGAAACGGGACGGGACCCAGCGTTGCTGTAAGGGTAAGAAAAGGGGGTTTGGGGAGAGCTACCCCCGTCCCCTGTCGGGGTTTTTTTATGTAAAAAGAAAGTTTTCATTTTGAGACGTCCTAATCGTGAAAGGCCCACGGGGGGTGAGGTGGGTCCCTCATCCCCAAAAGGTGGAATCCTCAAACCCCGATGGGAAAACCTCGTAGAAAATTTTCCCAGAAATTTTCGGGAAATCTACATTCTCCCGTGCACCCAAAAATACCTCAGTGGTTTTTTGCGCTGAACGGGCCCTTTTCGTTTAAAAGCGTCGGCTATCATAGTCTCGGGAAATTTCCTGAAAATAATGAATGATTTGTTTTTGTCCCGAATTTTTGGGTTAAATTTTTTTTCTTTTCCCGAATTTTTTCAGATCCGTACCCACACGTCGTTGGTTCCTGAATTTGGGTGAAATAGAGGCGTTATCGTTAGTGTTCTTTGTGAGTCATTTCAGGCGGGGAGTTTATGTCGTCAGTTTGCTATGGGGAAACGAAAATGCTTCCTTTGTCCCCTTGTGACCCTCCCCCAAAAACCCCCATTTTTCCTCGGAGAAATTTAGTCCCGATCAAAACTGGGTCCGTTTCCCTCTTTCCCCCATTTCGCCCAAAGGGAACCTGAAATTTTTTGAATTTTTTATCGTTTGGGGCACCCCGACTGCTGTTTGGGCGTCGTGATCCTCCCTTACGGGAACAAAGGGAGCAGGGGGAAAGGGGAAAACGAAGGGGGGCGGGGGGGGAGGGGGAGGCGGCATAGAGGAGTGGAAAGGGGGAGGAGGAGGAGAAGGAGGGGGGGGGAGGAGGGGGGGGGGGGGGGGGAGGAGGAGGAGGAGGGGGGAGGAGGAGGAGGGGGGAGGAGGAGGAGGAGGAGGAGGAGGAGGGGTTGGAGGGGAGGAGGAGGAAAGGGGGAAAAGGAGAGGGAGGGGGAGGGGAGGGGGAGGAGGAGGGGGGTGGAGGAGGTGGAGGAGGAGGAGGGGGGAAAGGGGGGGGGGAGGTAAGGAGGGGGGAGGGGGGAGGGGGGGGGGGTTGGATGGGAAAAAGAAGGGGGTGTGGATACGGGAGGGCCAGGTAGATTTAAAGGGGGTGGAGGATTTAAGTATAGGAGGTGCGGGGGAAGATTGGGAGAGGGAAAGGGGGAGGGGGGTTTGGGGGAGAGGGGAGGGTTTTCTCGAGGCCGGGAAAAAAGGGAAAAAGGAGGGCGGGAAAAGGAGGGGCGAGGTGATGGGTGTGGGTGGGGGGGAGGAAGTGATGGCAACAGCCCCTTTCCCTAGACTGTCAAAAACTCCACAGGAGACTGTAGGGCCCTTTTTTTTTGATCATTGTACAAATGCGAGGGTTACTTTTTGCTTGTTTTACAAAGGGCCAAAAAAAGTCTAAAAGGTGGGGAGGTTTATGAAAATATTGGAGGGGAACTTTCCCCCCGCCCTCCCAAACCCCTTTCGTAGAAAGGAAGGCATCGAAAAATAAAAAATTATGCGTGCGGGGATTTTAAAAAGAGTCCGGAATCGAATTTTCAAAAATGAAAACTTTTAAGACAAAGTGATGGAAAAAGCGCTTTTTTGTTATAAACTGTTTGGGAAACGGGTGCTCCCCTTTTCTTTTCTTTCTCTCTCTTTTTTCTCCTCTACCTTAGACTCTCTCTCATCTCTCCTCCCTCATCTCCTTCTCTCTCTCCCCTCTCTTCTATCTCCCCTCCTCTTTTCTCTCTCTCCCTTCTCTCCTCTCTCTCCTCTTTTCTTCTCCTTTCACACCACCCGGGGAGTAAAAGGCCAGGGGCAGGAAGGAAAAAGGGGACGCGTTTAGTGAGCACAAATTTAATTGGATTTGTCAAATCGAGGGTCCCGTCCCTTTTGGGTTTCTTTCCAAAAAAGGAAAAAGAAAAACCAAATCCTTGTACCAGTTTTTGAATGCCACGTAATTTCTATGATAGAAAATAAAAAAAAAGTTTAGTTTAAAAAAAACAAAACCAAAAAATTACAAATTAGAAAAATAGACCGGGAAGTTTTAGAGAAAAAGTTTTTTTTTTTAAAGCAACTTTAGTGGTTTTCTCCCTATCAATGGTTTCACTGTGTTTTTACGTTTGGGAAAGTGGGTGTGGGTTTGTTGTAGTACTACAAAGCTTGCGTATTAAATGAAATGCAAGGGGTGTTACGACGGGGAAATTTTTAAGGAAATTTAGCGTGATTTAACGACCCCATTGAAGTTGTGCGCCAAAGGGAGGTAGGTTTTTGGGGCCCGGGAACCCGGTAGTCACTTCCTTCCGTGTTTGGGGGCGAAAAAGATGGGGGAAAGGAGGGGGAGGGGGAGGGGGGGAGGATTTTAAAAGGATTACATAGGAAAACAGACACCCGGAGACCCAGGTCCCCTGACGAGGGGGAATGTGAACTACATATAAATAACTTTTAAAAATACTTTTAAGAAAAACCGTTGGGAAAAAGGGTACCATTCCCCTTTAAAAAGAAGGAATTTGGAAAAAGGGGAAATTTTATAGTGCCAAAAAAAAATTTGGGTATGGGAAAAATTTCTAACTACAAACACCACCACCCCTACAAAATAACGATCCGGGGGACTTAAAAAGGAATTCGCAGGGCACATCAATACCCATTTAAATTTACAAATGGGTCAAGTCTGTTTTTTAAATGTAGTTATATTGTGGCCCTTTGGGCAACATTTTTTTGGTAACTTTTTTCCATCGGCAAAAGGGCTCTCCCATTTAAATAATTTTTTGGAGATTCAGTTATTGGGAAAGTTGACCCGTTTAGTTTTAAACCATTTTTTTTTGTTGCACTTGAGTTGAAAAACCCAAAAAGGTTCTCTTGATTTAAAGACATCAAAAACCTTTTTGGATCTTAAAAAAGGGTTTTTATCAAGTCCCCTTCCCGGGTTTACGATTCCCTTTTAAAGGAAAAAAATATTAAGTTTTCCCCAAATCTCTCTTCATAAGTGAAATTTTTGCGAGATGGAATTTGGGTTTGGGGCCCTTTTTTGCACGATTCCCCAATTTTTCTTTGGTTTTTTTTCGAAACCGGGGGACCAGAGAGGGAGGAGGAGGAGGGGGGGAGGAGGAGGAGGGGGGAGGAGGAGGAGGGGGGAGGAGGAGGAGGAGGAGGAGGAGGGGGAGGAGGGAGGGGAGGGAGGAGGAGGAGGAGAAGGAAAGGGGGAAGAAGAGAAGGGGAAAGGGGGAACTAAAACCAAATTTTACAGACTTTGAAAAAATTGTTCATGGCAAAAAATTTATATCAGTTTCCACATTTTTTTTTTAAAGTTAAAAAATAAAAAAACCCCCCCCCGATAAAAATTTTTTTTGGGGGGCGTACCAAACAGGGCCCAAAAAAAAATGATTTTAAAAAGCTCATTTACAAAATTACATTTTTGGGTTTTTGAAGAAGAAAAGATGAGCAATTTTAATTAAAATATCAGGAAATAGCATTTAATTAACGGGCCCAAAAAAAATTAAGAAAAATCGTTCATGGGTATACCACAAAATATCATACTTTTTTTTTTTTTTTCATTCGTTAGGATAAGTTAATTTTAAAATTTTAAGGTTTTTTTTTTTCATCGAGAAATAAGTTTGGCTAATGTACCTTTGGGGGTCAGTTCAAATGGTGCTGATGAAAAAACCCTTTCCCGCATATAGAAAGGGATCATTTAAAAAATATACAAATTTTGCGTAATTTTGGGCCTTCCCCCACGGTGCCCCTTTTTTCCTAAAAGAACGAAACAATTTAGGCAGTTAATTGGAAAATTGGGGGTTGGAAAAAAATGGAAAAAACATTTAAAGAAATAGAAAAATACGCGAAAGAAAAATTTGGGAAAAAGTAATTTTTTTTTTCGTTTTGGGTTTTTTATTTTTATTTTTTGCGTTTTTTTTTAAATAGCCCCAAAGCCCGGCCCCCAGGCGGGGCTTTTTTGGTAGCTAAAGGGAGGGGGTATTTGGGGGCCGGGCCCCCCAAACACAGACTCTCCCGATAGCCCCTTCTAACTTTCCTGAAATCATGGATGTAGAAATGTATGTATTAACGCCTTACCCATCACCACACACACCCATTCACTCACCCATTACCCAATCACCCCCCACCCATTCACTCACCCATTACCCATCACCAACACCCATTCACTCACCCATTACCATCACCCCCCATCTATTCCCTCACCGATCACCCCCCACCCATTCACTCACCCATCACCCCACACCCATTACCCATCACCCCTTCCATTGACTCACCCATTACCCATCACCTTACATCAAGGTTTCCTCAATTATCGCAACTCATTTTTTTTCTCACAATTCTCTCTAATAGGCTACTAAAAAAAAAGAGAAAAAAAGTGATCGGATCATCCCATAAGTGGGCTTAAAACCTTCCCCTGGTCGACCTGGTTCCAAAACTGTGCCATATGATGGGATTGCGCCACGGGGGGCGGAACTTAGAGCGGACACACACACAGACACACAGACACACACACTTTCGCTTATATTATTATAGATGAACGTGATATTTTGTTCAATTAATTATTAGTATTCTTTTTATATATGATTATCTTGACTGCGTCGTTATTTTTACCATTTTACGAGAGTATTCTGGAACCTGCTGAATATCACGCTTTATGGTTTTACTTTAAATTTATATTCTTCCGATTTCTTTTTTTTCTTTTTTACTGTTTATTAATGTTCAACTTTATTATTTGATTGATTTACTTTATTTACTTTATTTTTTATCTACTTTGTTATTTTTTTCGATTTTTATGTTAATTTATTGTATGGATGTTCTACTTTTGTCTTTTATTCTTTTCTTTTTTCACGCTGACGGCAGTGCATCAATTAATTATCATATATAAGGAAAATGCCAAAAATGATTGATTGGCCACTTTTATTTAGAAGTTATTCAGTTATTTGAGTGAGATATTTATTATAGTTATTTACGACTCATACTAAGCAAACTATCATCATCATCATCTACTGAGAGGAAATCAAACAAACCAGAATATTTAAAAGCCATTTATTAATTTAGGTACATTCAGGCACACATAGACGACCTTGACCAGTCAACAAATACTTAGCTTGTTATATGTCCTTTCTGCGCAGTATTATGCAGCAACCAAAACAGAGAGCCAAATATCGTTCACATTCAGACATGAGTCGAGTTTAGGTTTCCTCCTTTCGTCGGGACAGACGGCATTTCGGAGCCTTGTACTCCACTGTTCACAGGACCAATGTTGTGTCTGTGTGCATGTGTGACTGTGTGACTGTGTGTGTGTGTGTGTGTGACTGTGTGTTGTGTGTGTATGTGTGTGTATGTGTGTGTGTGTGCATGTGTGACTATGTGCATGTGTGTCTGTCTCTGTGTGTGTGCGACTGTGTATGTGTGTGTGTGTGTGTGACTGTGTGTGTGTGTGTGTGTGTGACTGTATATATGTGTGTGTTGTGTGGTGTGTGTGTGTGTGTGTGTGTGTGTGTGACTGTGTGTGACTGTGTGTGTGTGTGTGTGTGACGTGTATGTGTGTGTGTGACTGTATGACGATATGTATATATATATATATATATATATAATATATATATATATATATATATATATATATATATATATATATATATTATATATATATATATATATATATGTGTTTGTGTGTGTGTGTGTGTGTGTGTATGTGTGTGTGTGTGTGATGTGTGTGTGACTGTGTGTGTTGTGTGACTGTGTGTGTGTGTGTGTGTCGTGTGTGGTTGACTGTATATTATATATGTGTTTTGTGTGTGCTAATCGTATCATTTCCTGCGGTGACCAGCATTTATCTTTCCATGTTTTTTGAGTGTAGAGGATGAGAGATGGAAGGCAGGTTGCTGTTTCTTTAGGTCCTCAGGATGAACTGTTTCTCGATGTTTTTGAGGCTGGCCTTATATGCTTATCAGCTGGATTTTCCCGGGGTCGATAAACGGCGCATGCGTGAACTTATTTTCCTACTCCCTCTCTCTCTCTCTGGAAATAGGTATCTGAAAATTTTAATGGTAATTTTTTTCGTTTTGTTTTGTATTTTGAACTTTTTGAGTTTGTTTTTTAATGAACGTGATATTTTGTTCAATTAATTATTAGTATTCTTTTTATATATAATTATCTTGACTGCGTCGTTATTTTTACCGTTTTACGAGAGTATTCTGGACCTGCTTGAATAAACTATCACGCTCTGGGTTTTACTTTAAATTTATATTCTTCAGGTTTTTAATTTTTTTTTTACTGTTAAGCCCTATTAATCCTCCACTTTTGTCTTTTCTTTTACGGTTACGTCAGTTCATCATATTAGCAAATAGTACGATAATTCCATATGGATTGATTGGCAAATTTTATTTCAGCTATTTAATTAGTTATTAATAATTATCAGCCATTTTAAGTCATTCAGGTATTTAAGGGAGTTATTTATTTCGAGGTATTTAGACTCATACGAAGCAAAGTATCATCATCATCATCTACTGAGAGGAAATCAAACAAACCAGAATATTTAAAAGCCATTTATTAATTTGATACATTCAGGCACACAGACACAGAGAGGAGATAACATATCAATGAGTGAGTGAGTGATTGATTTAATGCCTAAAAAGGGGAATGTGCCAGTGAGTGAGTGTGTGTGACTGTGTGTGTGTGTGTGTGACCGTGTATGTGTGTGTGACTGTATGACTGTATATATATATAACAAGGGTAACATTTAATAAGGGTATCTTAGTGAGTCTGAAGAGTGAGTCCGGGTGGCGATGGTGGTGATAGCACCACTAGCTAGGGATCAACCTAACCATAATACAACAAGGGTATCTTAATTAGTGAGTCTGAAGAGTGAGTCAGGGTGGCGATGGTGGTGATAGCACCACTAGCTAGGGATCTGCTAGCAGACACACATACGCGCCAATGCAAGCGTCCTCGCAACACTTCTCACTGTCTCGACAGTCGTCATCAATGTCACATAGCTGTAGGGGGAAAAAAATAGATCTTAATAGATCGTTGTAATAATATGTTGTCTCCGTGGTGTAGTGGTTAGCGCGCCTAGCTACGAATCTGCGGGCCCTGGTTCGAATCCAGGCCAGGACAAGTCGGCGGCCAGCCCAAACAGCTGTTCTCCCTCCCTCTCTGGGTTGATAAATGGGTAAGGAAGGAAGGGGCAGGAAGAGCTGCAATAATGAGTGTACCAATAGAAGTCACAACTAGAGAAACACAGACTATAGTGGCAACCTCTGTACCACCCAAAACAAGACTGGGAGGAAGGAAGAACATGAGAAAGTACTAGAGGATACCTCGAGAAGTACTGAAGGGTACATTTCTAGTGTTTGCCCATACTCTCCCACTTCCCCCAAACAAGCTTGGGGACCTGTGGGAATGCGGGGTTTTCGGGTGATTGGTGCTCGTGGTTTTGCAGTGATGAACCGGAGTGGTTGAGGGGAGGTTATCCAAAGAGAAGCGAGCTGTCTTCCGTAGGTGTAGTTTATTCTTAGAACAGAGATAGGCCTGACCACCAGCGCAGGGGGGCTGGTGTTAGCGGTCAGGCCGTAGGGCAGCGACTGACCAGCGGCGACACAGCGCGCGCTGTTGTCATGTCTCAAATACAGTGTTGCAACAGCATGTATGTGTAGGAATTATTGAGAGGCATGAATGTCACATATCAGATATCCACACCTTCCTCCCCCTTCACGCTCGTAGCGCTAGTCTCGAGCGGACTCCTTTTCTTTGAGCCTCTGAGAACGGCGCGGGGTCACAGGGGGGTGAATGCAAGGGGACTTGATTTTCTCGTCCGACCAAGGGGACACAGGGATGGGGGGGAGGGTGTCGTCACTAGGGGTTAGAACGGGTCGGAGGAAACGGTGGTTTCGCCACCAGACGCGCCCACTAGGGAGACGCACCTCGAAGTCCCTGGTCGTGCCGCAGCCCATAACAACCCCGACCTTGTCCCAGCGGTGTGATGTCGGGTCCTGGACACGGACGGTCTTGGCGACACAGCCTGGGTAGGGGGCGGGCATGCTGGTCGTACTGAGCCTTGACCTGCTCAGCACGGGCTACGGCTCGGCGATCACAGTCCTCTGTGCGGGCCTGCCACTCCTCTGAGAAGGACTCAGGATGGGCAGGGACACAGGAGCGGAGCGGGTGGCCATAAAGTGTCATCGCAGGGGATCGTCCCGTAGAGTTAGTAGTGCTGCGAAGCTCCAGGAGACCCCTGTCGAAGTCTTCACTGTCGATGTTGCCGTTGGGCGCCGTCTTGAGGATGAGGTGTTTCACCGACTTGACGGCCACCTCGGCGAGGCCATTAGACTGGGGGTAATGCGGCGAAGAAACCGCGTGGTAGACACCCCAGCGCTCCGTGAAATTCCGGAAGGCAGTGCTGGTGAATTGGGGCCCGCCGTCAGTCCTGAGGCGGAGCGGGACACCAACATCCTGGAAGTACCGGCAGAAGAGCCGTATGGTGTGCGTGGCGGTAGTATCGGCCCCGCAGGGGACGACCACAGGCCACCCGGAGAGTCTGTCCGCGATGACCAGGAACGACTTCCCAGCGACGGAAAAAAGTCTGCGGAGATGTACTCGAAAGGCCTGGAGGGGTGGTCGTCGCACAGTAGTGGTTCCTGTTGCTGACTGGGCTGTAGGATCTGGCATGGCTCGCAGGCTTGGACGGTGCTGGTAATGTCGACATCGATACCTGGCCAGAAGACAGTTTGCTGTGCCCGGCGCTTCGTGGCTGCGACACCTCGGTGACTGTCGTGCAGCCGAGCAAGGGTGCGGCGGCGGTGGACTGCAGGAACCACAATTCTCTGGCCATACAAGACCAGCTCCCTGTCTGCGTACAGGCAGTCACGGAATTTCCAGTAGGGGAGTAGAGAGTTGTGCAGGGTGTACCGATTAGGAGGGAATTCTGACGTCACGCAGTCCCGTAGGCGGGTGTACGACGGGTCTGTCGCTGCTGCGGCTCGGAGTTCCTGGATCGTCCTATCGGCGTCTTGGTGTGGCGGATCGAGGTGTGAAGGGTCCTGATCCTGGTTGATGGCGTTGAGGGACACGACGCTCCTGAGGTGTGCTGCGGCTTCGGCGCACACCATCTCGTCCTCTGGCGTGGGGCGGCTAACTGGGGCTCGTGACAGGGCATCGGGGATGCAGAGCTGCTTCCCAGCACGCCACACGGCCGTAAATAGGTAGGGAGAAACCTTCTCCTTGAGGCGTTGGAGGCGAGGGTTCTCAACCGCGTCCGAGGTGTAGTGGTTGAGAATCGGGATCAGGGGTCGATGGTCCGTTATCAACGTGAAGCTCTGTAGGCCTATCAAGTAAGGGCTGCACTTCGACATGGCCCAGGCGGCGGCGAGCAGCTCGAGTTCAATGGTGGCGTACCGGGTCTCGGCGTCAATGAGGAATCTTGAGCCACACTGAACGAGGCATGTGCGTCCCTGGCCATGGTCTTGCAGAAGGGCGTAACCAAGCCCGTAGAGGCGAGAGGCGTCACTTTGAAGAATAACTGGAAATGCTGGGTCAAAGTGAGCGAGAATCGGCGGTCGAAGCAGCGCCGTCTTGACACGACTGAAGGCCTCGTTGTGATCAGGTGTCCAAGTAAATGTTCTTTTCGGCCTCATCAGGGGGCGGAGTGGCTGGGCGGCAGCGGCGATGGCTGGGGTGAACTCTGACAGCTGGTTCACCAGGCCCATGAATGAGCGGAGGTCAGTCAAGTTAGCTGGAGTCGCGAAGTCCCGGATGGTACTGACTCTGTCCTCATCCGCGGCCACGCCCTCAGCTTAGAGGTTATACCCGCAGAAGCTCACACTAGGCGCGGCGACCACAAACTTGTCCTTGTTAAGTGTGGTCCCGTACTTGCGACATCTAGTGAGCAGCTGGTGAATACGTTGGAGGTGTGTGGGGAAGTCGTCGTCGAAGAGGAGAATGTCGTCAACCACCTTAACGCAGTTATCTACACCCTGCAGGGCCAGGTCGCCGCGGAGACAGTAAGCGTCGCCGGTAGCCGAGAAACCCATGGGGCCTCTGCAGTGTTGAAAGCGGCCGTATGGTGTGAAATAGGTCGTCAGGTGTTGGTCGTCCTCGTGTAATTCCAACTGCCAATACCCGCACAAGGCGTCCGCTGTGGTGAAAAATCGCGCTGACGGGTTGACACTGCGGACAGCGGTGAATGGAGTTGGGGCAGGATGTGTTGGGCGGGCCACTTGAGAGTTGAGTTTCGTCAAGTCAACCATGATTCTCACTCCTTTATCCTTAGCCACGACGACTAGCGGGTGACACCACTCTGAAGGGTCGTCACCGGCAGGCTTGATGATTCCCTGACGTGTCATCGACTCAAGTTCCTCCTGAACTTGACGCTGGAAAGCGAAGGGAACCTGCCTCGGTGTGTGAATGGCGTATGGTACGGCTCCCTTCTTCACGTGAATCTTCATGGGTTTGCCCACCATGGGTTTCAGAGGAGACTGTTTGAGATCCGCCTTGGAGAGTAACACGTCCGAGAACTCGCGCAGAAAGTGCGCCCGTGCAGCTGACGGGGACGTGGTAGGAGGGAGAGTCATTTCAGCGCATCTGTTGACGTGCTTGACCTCCAATAGTGGCTGCGGGAAGGCAGGTGAAATGATAACCAGCTCCATGCAGTGGCCGTAGGACACGAGGGGCGTTTGAATACCCTCGTGCACCTGTATCTTGTCGGTACAAGATTTCCCGTGGAGCCGTAAAGTAGCGTAAAAACATCCCACAGCAGGTATCATTACTGACCCATCCGCTGTCAGCGTAGTAGTGGACGGTAGAGGCTGTAGGCTGCTGAGGGGGATGTGAAGCATTTGCAGGTGTCTCGTGCCGATGACAGTGACGTCGGCGCCTGTGTCTGGTAACATCTGAAGCCTTGAAGTGGACTCGCCGTGCACCAGGTGGACGCAGACCGGGGTGGGAGTCATGGCGCTGGAAGGTGAGACATCTGTTAGACTACGACAGTTGCTGTATTTACGCCTTGGGGGGGGGTGATGCGCGACCAGCGTTTAAAGCGCCACCCTGGCCATCGTGGCTGGTTTATGGAACTGTCGCCGATAGGAACTGTCGCCGAAGCATCAAACGAGAACTGTCGCCGACAGTGGAACGCTCGCCGACGCGGAAATTCTCGGCGACAGTTCCATTTGGAATAGATGTAAAGGAAGAGTAAAGGGTTTATGGAACTGTCTTCTATGGAAGACTATGAAGAGTCTGTCCCCAACCCAGACGAAGCCCATGGTCGGGGCGAGTCTAGCGTTTCAAATGGGGCATTTCTACTACTTGACAAGTTGACGCGCATCAGTAGCCGTCGAGCTGTCCTGCCTACCGTTTCTTTTTTTACTATCAAAGGCTTATTTCTATTATTTACAAGGATTTTTCTTACTATTGCTGGATTATAATTAGTATTATAAGGATCTTTCCTTGTATAAGAGGCTTATAGTATCATTATCTGGCTCTCTCTAGTAAAAATCAGCCAAGTGATGCGCCTCGAAGCGGTAGAGGTCACAAGAAGAAGAAGATCACGCCAGGTGGAGTGTTGAGGAATTATGGCGGAAATTAATATATCTTTCTATACCGCCCCATCCTCTCCTCCCTAGTATATTGAATATGTGATTGTCGGCTATAAGGGTTGGGTTAGATGAGATGTGGGGTATTATTTAGTAAGTTGATATCAAAAGGAATAACTTGGCACTACTTCAAAGAATGTGGAGCGGCGGTGATGAGGCCCGGGTTAACGGGGAGGGGCGTGACCTACCGCCCGGTGCCCACAACCACTTGAGTCAAGAACATAAGGAAACTACAAGAGGCCGGTAGTCTTACGTACACGTGGTAGTTCCTTCA
>JACEEZ010016951.1:67500-153840 GCA_016584305.1 Chionoecetes opilio
ATATATATATATATATATATATATATATATACACACACACATACACACACACCAGACCCCTTCTGGAAATCCAGTTCGGCTATCGACCCCCAAGCATTTATTATGATTACATAAATAAACTTAAAATAAATAAATACGTACTACTACCGTAAATAACACTAAAGGTGCCACCTGCACTAGTGTCGCCAGGCGCCATATATTGCGAATTATAGCATCACTATTGATTTGTATGTGCCACTGAAGATGATACACAGTAGTTTATATAACTGTATATTCTACCCTGTTTCAGCGTTGTTTTATGTCTTGTATCTGCAAGTATATACGGTTTCAAATTTTGCTACTCGTTTTCTTTTTCGGCAACGACGACGGTGGGAGGACACTCCCCGTGGGACTCCCCCAGTGGGGGGGAAGGGCCGGTAGGGGTATTCTTCCGCGCTAATCTCCAATGATGCGGCGTCAGGAGGAGGCTGTAGACAACTTTACATGTATATTTCTCCCATTCAAAGTCTTTGATAGTTCAAGTTATTACAGGAAGCTCATATGTTCGTGGCTCCTATATGTCTGTCGCGAACAAGGATGAAATAGAGGAGGAAAGGATGGAATGAGAGAAGGAGAGAGTTAAGGAGAGGGAGGTGAAGGTGTCTTCAAGACACCTAGGGCCGTACTATTTCGATCGCCTTGCGTCGCTTGCGATGCTGCGCCAGGTCAAGTCTCCAAGGGGGCGGAGTCAGGAGAAGGGTGTTGACAACTTTACAAGTATATTTCTCCCATTGAAAGCCTTTGATAGTTCAAGTTATTGCTGGTATTTAATCCCTGAATGCAGAAACATGATTAAAAGCTTATTAAATGATATATTGGGTACTGTAATATCAAGATCAAGAACTAGAACTGTCGCCGACAATTGGAACTCCCGCCGACGTGAAAAATTGGAACAGTCGCCGATATCAGCGACAGTTCCTATCGGCGACAGTTCCAGGTACAGTCACTCCACCTAAATCGCGAACACACAGGCTTCGGATCCTCTCCTTCCATTTCCTTTTCGTATTTTCCAATAAATTATCGTTCATATTCTCAAAGCCCTGTACATGCTTTCCCTCCTCCTTCCCTGGATGTTGTTAATCCCACGGGGGGCATCTTTTCCCTCCCTCGCCATCCTCTCTCTCTCTCTCTCCCTTCTCTCTTTTCTCTTTTCTCTCCTTCTCCATCTCCTCTCTCTCTCTCTCTCTCCCCTTCTCTTCTCTCTCTCTCTCTGTCACGTCACCTTTTTTTTCCCCCCCTTTCCTCTTAATTTCAGTAACCCTTTCTCCCTTTCCCCTCCTCTCCTTTTTTATAGGGGTCCTGGCCCTGATATCTCCACTTAGCTTATGGGATGTAAATGATCAGAAGCCTTGCTGAGGCACAAAAAGGGATAAAGTTTTTAGCCACCTCGCGACTTTCACCTTATTAAATGTCTTTAGTGGTTGGTTTGTCCCGGAGTTTTAAACCCATATTACCAGTTTAGCTCTCTCTCTCTCTCTCTCGATCTCTTTTCTCTCTCTCTCTCTCCTCTCCCCTCTCTCTCTCCCCTCTCCTCCATCTCTCTCTCTCCTCTCTCTCTCTCTCTCTCCACTATCACACAATGAGGAATATACACAAAACATAATGAAAAAATTTAAAAATTTTAATTATAGATATTTCCAAACAATATTATTGGCTACATTCACACAGCGCGCGCGGCGGCGCACACACACACACACACACACACACCACACCACACACACACACACACACACACACAAAAGGACCCAGTTGAAGGCTCAATGGAAGGAGGAAGGGGGGGAAAGGGGAGGAGGGAGGGAGGGAGCTGTTAAATTGTCATTAGCTGTTGGTGCGGGATTTAAAACTATAATTACTCATCAGGGAGCTATAAAGTCGGGAAGGTTTGAAACAGGTGTGGCTACTTAGGGGGGTTGGAGCGGGTCTCTAAGAGGAGACTGAGCGAACATTTGTAGACAAGGAAAAGATTTGAGAAATTGATGGGATTGCCTCGCCCCAAGTGCTCGCAAAGTTCATTGCGTTTGTACCAGTGAGGCGCCTCGAAGCGGTAGAGGTCACAAGAAGAAGAAGATCACGCCAAGGTGGAGTGTTTAGGAATTATGGCGGAAATTAATATATCTTTGTATACCACCCCATCCTCTCCTCCCTAGTATATTGAATATGTGATTGTCGGCTATAAGGGTTGGGTTAGATGAGATGTGGGGTATTATTTAGTAAATTGATATCAAAAGGAATAACTTGGCACTACTTCAAAGACTGTGGAGCGGCGGTGATGGGGCCCGGGTTAACGGGGAGGGGCGTGACCTACCGCCCGGTGCCCACAACCACTTGAGTCAAGAACATAAGGAAACTACAAGAGGCCGGTAGTCTTACGTACACGTGGTTGTTCTTCAAACATGAAACATTATTTACATCCACCTTTCATCCCAAGCACTATTTTCAAAGACAACAATATATTTTTTTTTTTCCGATTTTCTGGCCATTAATGTTTCAGATGCCAGTGACCACCAGAATTTGTAATGAATGGTTGTCAACTAAGGGTTGCCAGACTATCTGACACAGTATTTCTCAACCTGGGGGAAATTTCCCCCTGGAGGGAAATTTCAGGATTCTAAGGGGGAAATTTATCCGAGGGACATCTAAATTACTATAGCATTTAGTCGACAGAAAAAAATCTCTGAGTTCAGAGATCAGCTACCTACCGTTTCTTTTTTTTACTATCAAAGGCTTATTTCTATTATTTACAAGGATTTTTCTTACTATTGCTGGATTATAATTAGTATTGTAGGGATCTTTCCTTGTATAAGAGGTTTATAGTATCATTATCGGGTTTCTCTCTAGTACAATCAGCCAAGTGATGCGCCTCGAAGCGGTAGAGGTCACACGAAGAAGATCACGCAAGGTGGAGTTTTTGAGGAATTATGGCGGAAATTTAAATATATCTTTTCTATACCGCCCCATCCTCTCCTCCCTGTATATTGAATATGTGGATTGTCGGCTATAAGGGTTGGGTTAGATGTTATGGGGATATTATTTAGAAAGTTGATTATCAAAGGAATAACTTGGGGCACCTACTTCAGTGGTGGAGCGGCGGTGATGAGGCCCAGGTTAACGGGGACGGGCGGACCTACCGCCCGGTGCCCACAACCACTTGAGTCAAAAAAAACATAAGGAAACTACAAGGGGCCGGTAGTCTTACGTACACGTGGTTGTTCCTTCAACACATGTACATTATCTACAACCCCACCTTTCATCCCAAGCACTATTTTCGAAGACAACAATATATTATTTTTCGATTTCGGCCATTAATGTTACAGATGCCAGTGACCAAGGGCGTGGGCCAGAGGGGGGGCCAATGGGGTCATGCCCGCCCCCAATTCAACATATCTACTTTAGGAGTGTATGGTAAAATTTTTCATCAATTTACTGTATTGAAATCATGCAAAAAACCAATAAATGCCCACCATAGGGCTCATATGCCCCAATTAAGTCAGATCTTCAAAAAATTATCTGAGGGGCTTGCAGCGCCTCCCAGACACCCAGCTGATAAGACTCGCTTCGCTCGCCACCCACCCCTCAACCATCATTGGGAGGTGGGCCCCCCCCAATTATTTTTCCTGGCTACGCCCTTGCCAGTGACCACCAAATTTGTAATGAATGGTGGTAAATAAGGGTTGCCAGCTATCTGACACAGTATTTCCCAACCTGGGGGAAAATTTCCCCCTGGGGGGAAATTTCAGGATTCTAAGGGGGAAATTTATCAGAGGGACATCAAAATTTATTTACCGTAGATAACAGTTAAGTCGCCAGGACAATTTTTTTTCTGTTTACAGAGTGTGGTGGCGTTAATACTTACCGTAGATAACAGTCATGTCGCCACCTGCAGTCATGTCGCCAGGCGCCAAATATTACGAATTATAGCATTACTACTGATTTTTATGTGCCACTGAAGATGATACACAGTAGTTTATATCATGACTGTATAATTTTACTCTGTTTCAGTGTTGTTTTATGCTTTGTATCTGCAAATATAGACGGTTTCAAATTTCACTACGCGTTTTTTTTTTTTTTTGGGCGACGACGCAGCGGTACGACACTCAGTAAAAAAAACACTAATGGCGACTTGACTGTTGTTGGTAGCCACTTGTAGATATTTTTGTAATATGTTCATTTATAGCCATAATTGACACAGATGAATTAAAAACCAAAATGACACAGGAATCTCCAGATGAAATCATGGATGTAGAAATGTAAGTATTAACGCCACCACAAACGTTGTAAACAAGAAAAAAAGTTGTCCTGGCGACTTTACTGCTACCTACGGTACATTTCTACATCATGATTTCAGGAAAATTAGAAGGGGCTATCTGGAGAGTCTGTGTCATTTGTGTCTTCATCTGTGTCATAGTATGGCTATAAATGAACAAATTACAAAAATATCTACCCAAAATGGCTACCAACAGTAGAGTCGCCATCTAGTGTTTTTTTACTGAGTGTCGTACCGCTGTCGTCGTCGCCCCAAAAAAATTCGTAGCGAAAATTTGAAACCGTCTATACCTGCAGAAACAAAGCATAAAACAACGTTGAAACAAGGTAGATTATACAGACATGATATAAACTACTGTGTATCATCTTCAGTGGCACATAAAAATCAGTAGTGATGCTATAATTCGTAAAATATGGCGCCTGGCGACATCACTGCAGGTGGCGACTTACTGTTATCTACGGTAGCATTTAGTCGACAGAAAAAAACTCTGAGTTCAAAATTCAGCTATTGACTTCTTTTTTCTTTTAAGTGTATATATATAGAGGGGATAGTGTTTAATAATTGTTATTAATTGAGCAAGTAAAAGTTGTGTTTTGGGGTACTTTTTTTCTTCACCACATGCAAAGGGGGGAAATCCGGATGGTTGAACAGGGGGAAGGGGGGAAAAAACAGAACAAAGGTTTGGAACCACTGATCTAACATAAATACAAGACAGAATTCCCATGGAAATAGGACAATTTAAGAAAAAAGGACAGTCAATCTCACCACTCATTACTACCACACCCTACCTCCCCCACTCATTACTCACACATCCATACCTCACCCACTCATTATTCACACATCCATACCTTACCACCCCATTACTCACACATCCCTACCCATCCTCTATTATTCACACATCCATACCTCACTACTCATTACTCACCAACACCATACCTCACCACTCATTACTCACCACCCATACCTCACCACTCATTACTCCCACACCCATACCTCACCAAATCATTACTCACAATCCATACCTCACCACTCATTACTCACAACTCCATACCTCACCACTCATTACTCACAAATCCTACCTCACCACTCTTACTCACACACCCATACCTCACCAAATCATTACTCCACACCCATACCTCACCCCTCATTACTCACACATCCATACCTCACCACTCATTACTCACACACCCTACCTCACCACTCATATACCATTATCACCACATTTTAAATCCCTACTCACCACTCATTACTCACACATCCATACCTCACCCCTCATTACTCACACATCCATACCTCAAAAAAAATCATCTACTTACCCACACTCATTACCAACTCATACCCCAAATCATACCCACATCATTACTCTCACACTCATTATCCACACTCATACCTCACCACTCATTAAATACCACACCATCCCTTCCACCACTCATTACCCCCACACTCATACCTCACCCCTCATTACTTTTCCCCCACTCATTACACAATCATACCTCACCATTCATTACTCTCACACTCATTATACCACACTCATACCCCACCACTCATTACCTACCACATCCATACCTCACCACTCATTACTCCCACACTCATACCTCACACTTTACATCACTCACCCCACTCACTGCTTCGAAGACCGTGATTTTTATCGTACTATTTCAAATAACTTTATTGTTTGAAAAACATTAAGAATGTTATTTTAAATAACTGCATAATATAAAAGACCTAAGTAACAAGTCGCCACCCAAAATACTACCAAATCGAATGTCGAGTTATGGCTGCCTTCAGTATAGCAGTGTTCTTATACGTACATGTTTTTTATTACTATATTTATTAAATCTATTTTTTATTTTTTTTATCTATTTTTCTATTCATCGGGGAACCCTAAATGCCCGGGGCCTGAGGGTGCAGCCTCATTAACCTCAAAGTAAATCCACCACTGGCATGGTTCACCCATGGTCTTGTCCACGCGAGTCGGACTCGCAATCGGCAGTTTCACACCCTCCCGGTGCGAGCTTGGAGTTCATAAAAAACCGATTTTTGGGTAATGCTGGCCTCACACACCCACACCCAAACCCCTCCACTTGCTCAAGGGAGACGGTAATTTATCAGTGAAAAAAAACCCGGGAATGGGGTGGGACCGGGGATCGAACTCCGGACGACCCGATTGGTGCCTGACGCTGTAACCCACCGAGCTGCCCAGTGTGTTTGTGGGGTTTTGGGGTTTTGTGTGTGTGTGTGGTGTGTGTGTGTGTGGGGTGTGTGTGTGTGTGTGTGTGTGTGTGTGTGTGTGCGTGCGTTTTGCAGCCTGTAAAATATAAATGATATAAACATAGTTTGATCAATCATAACATAGTTTGATCAAAGATTCACAACATGGATTCACCAAGGGTAGGTCATGTCTCACCAATTTATTGAGTTTTTTATAGGAAAGTTTATGGACGGCAGATAATGATAAGTATTATGATATAATATATCTGGACTTTAGTAAGGCATTTGACAAAGTACCACACGAGCGACTCTTAAATAAGGTTAGGGCTCATGGTATAGATGGGAAGGTTCTTCATTGGATCAGAGCTTGGCTACGCAAATAGGCAACAAAGGGTTACAATTAATGGTTCCAAATCTGAATGGGGACTGGTGACAAGTGGAGTTCCACAAGGGTCTGTTTTGGGGCCCCATTACTATTTTTGATTTACATCAACGACTTGGATAGTGGGATTAGCATGTGATATCAGCAAGTTTGCTGATGATAACTAAGTTAGGTAGGATTATTGGATCACAGTCTGACGTAAACATATTGCAGGGAGACTTAGATAAACTTAACGATTGGGCAGTCAGATGGCAGATGGAATTTAATATTGATAAATGTAGCGTTATGAATGTTGGTAGAAAAAACCTGGTAATAGATAAACACCATAAGCAATGTATCGTTTGAAAAGATCAGAAGGTGAAAAAGATCTTGGAGTGAGGGTGAGCCCAGACCCCCGGGACCTAGGAAACAATGTATTGAGGCCAGAAATAGAGCTAATAGAGTATTAGGATTCATTACCAGAAGTGTTAAAAGTAGAAGTGCGGAAGTTATTCTAAAGCTTTATCTGGCTCTAGTCAGGCCTCACCTAGACTATGCAGTTCAGTTTTGGTCTCCATATTACAGGATGGATATAGTGTTGTTAGAAAAAGTGCAGAGAAGGATGACCAAAATGATACAAGGGATGCGTAACTTTAGTTATGAGAGGAGATTGAAGTTATTAAAATTACACTCATTCGAGAGACGCAGAGTAAGGGGCGATCTGATAGAAGTTTTTAAGTGGATTAAAGGATTTAATAAAGGAGAGGTAGGAAAAGTCTTAGGGCTTTTAACCAGGGTAGAACAAGAGTAACGGTTTCCCAAGCTGGAAAAGCGTAGATTTAGAAAGGAAATAAGGAAAAACTGGTTCACAAATAGGGTGGTGAATGAGGGGGAATGTCTCAGTAGACAGGTAGTTAGTGCGGAGTCTTTTAGGGAGCTTTTAAAGGGAAGCTGGATAGGTTCATGGAGGGGGAAATGAAAGGTGGATGTAGGTAGTGTTAGGTGTAAAAGGAACTACCACGTGTAGGCCTCGCGGCCTCTTGTAGCTTCCTTATTTTCTTATGTTCTTATGTGTGTTTTTGGTGGTATTTTATTTCATTCATAAAGGATTGGCCAAGTTATGACCACTGTATACCTGGACTGCGCACGGAATATGGGCCTGTCGCGCAAGGGCCTGAAGTCGGAGGGCCGCTCGGATAATATATATAATTATATATATATATATATATAATATATATATTTTATATAAAACGGATCATATAGACTGGTTTTTATCAGTATATATGATATACTGTAATCTTCGTAAATGTTTGTCTATATCAAATAAAAAACAGTAAAACACGTTAAAGAAATGCCATTACGAGACTATGGAAGAAATATGCATGAACTTAATATTCACTTGAACTCTTCGACATTTAAAAACTTTGCGAGTCAACTTTTATCATGAAAGGGTATCAATAGAAGCGCAATTTTTATTAGCTTTCCATTGCTATATTTCGTTATCTGATAAATGAATTTTTAACCATGCATAAATTAGCGTTAACTAAATAAATAAAATCATCCAATGGGTAATTTTCCCGATTGATGAGGTTATTTATTTAGTCAACGCTAAATTTATACACGGTACTAATCATTATCAGAAAACGAAATTATAATAAATAAATAATACTCCCCGTGGGATTTTCCCAGTGGGGGGGAAGGGGCGGGTAGAGTAGAGTATTTTCCGCGCTAATCTCCAATGAGGCGGCGTCAGAAGGAGGCTGTAGATAACTTTACATGTATATTTCTCCCATTCAAAGTCTTTGATAGTTTTAAGTTATTGCTGGAAGCTCATATATTTTATATATGTTTCGTGGCTCCTATATGTCTGTCTCGAACAAGGATGAAATAGAGGAGGAAAGGGGATGGAAGAGAGAAAGGGGAGAATTAAGGAGAGGGAGGTGAAGGTGTCTTCAAGACACCTAGGGCCTACTATTGCGATCGCCTTGCTTCGCTTGCGATGCTGCGCCAGGTCAAGTCTCCAAGGGGGCGGAGTCAGGAGAAGGGGTGTTGACAACTTACAAGTATATTTCTCCATTGAAAGCCTTTGATAGTGCAAGTTATTGCTGGTATTTAACCCCTGAATGCAGAAACATGATTAAAAGCTTATTAAATATATATTGGGTACTGTAATACCAAGATCAAGAACTAGAACTGTCCCCGGGCCCAATTCGAGGTATCACTGTTAGCAGTTCACCTCACTTCTCGCCAGGCGCCAGGTGGCCATAGTGTCTTTCTCTCAAAAATGAGGACAAGGTCCTTTAAAGTAACCCAGTTAGCCCATTTTATTGTTTTGGTTATCAGCTGATGCTGTACTTCAATGAAGTTTTTAGTATCCAATGTATATCATAATATGCATCTCTAATATTAATAAACGAATTTCATCGTTGTGTGAAAACTAAAAAAATTATAAGGACATTTAACAAATACCAATAGTGAGGCCTGTTACAATGTTAAAACAGTCAGTTCTTACAGACATGTCAATGAATGCAACTAGGGACTATATTGAGCCAACTCCTGAAAGGAAAACACATGTCATTGTCTGGAACTATGAAATAATGGCATACTTAAAAAGGCTGCGGCTTTTAAATGGCAATCATATGCCGCAGCCTTTCACGCTGCCAGGCGCAAAGATAGTCCGCATGTCGGGCTGGGCCGGCTGGGGCTTAGAAGTACGATGACTTGTGTTTGTGTTAACTGAACCAACTTTTCTCTCTCTCTCTCTCTCTCTCTCTCCTTCATCTCTCTCTCTCTCTCTCTCTCCTCTCCCCCCTCTCTCTCCCCCTTTTCTCTCTCCTCTCTCTCTCTCTCTCTCTCATTATCATTTAATTTATTTCATTTTATTTCAGATTTTAAGTCTCCTGAACCAGTACCAGTTAATAGCTATAAAAAAAAAAGAGAGAGAGAGAGAGAGAGAGAGAAGAGAGAGAGAGAGAGAGAGAGAGAGAGGGGGGGGGGGGGAGGGGGAGAGAGGGGGGGGAGGAGAGAAAGGGGGGGGGGGGAGGAGAGAGAGAGAGAGAGGGAGAGAGAGAGAGAGAGAGAGAGAGAGGGGAAAGAGAGAGGGGAAGAGAAAAAAAAAAAAAAATGGAAGTTTGTGGACAAAAGACACAATTTGGAACCTAAATTTTAAAGGAGGAAAAATTGGTGTGGTTTCGGGGAAACGAGCAGGTTCGGATGGGATTGTACGGCTGATCATTTAATTAAAAAATTTATATATATATTCCCCAAATACAAAAAAAAAGAGAAAAATGCACTGGTTAAATGTATAGAGAAAAATGTTCATTTTTGAGAATTTTAAAGTTGTCCAATATTTTTGAGACGACACTAGGGCCCACCTGGGAAAAGTGAGGGAACTGCTAACTGATACCTCAAATTGGAACTCCCCCGACTAAAAAATTTGGAACAGTCGCCGTTTCGGCGCATTTCCCTATGGGCGAATTCCCAGGTACCTCGTGGTAGGATGTTGCGGCGAACCTATCGTAGGGGCCAGTCCTGGGCCGGATGTTAAACGTTCGAACGCGTCTCAAAAAAAAGATCATCTTTGCACTTAGATTGATCGGGAACGTCGTAAGCTTTTAGAGGATTATCAAACGATCTTGCAAACATTTTATCCGCCATATTTTTCTTGTTCCCCCGTAGTGTAAGGTTGCTGAAGACATCGACACTGTTCGTAGGGTCCTATAAAGGTTTTTCTAATTAAAGCCAATAAAGTTATGTTATTAGTTTTTTTTATTTCATTTTGAGTTTTTTATTTTTGGTCAGGCGCTGGGGGGACGTAAATTTAAAATAAAGGGTGCAATGAAGGGTATGTGCCGAATGCCTATGATGAGGGAAATGAGTGAAGTGCAAATAAAAAAGAAATGTGTCTGTGCTAGAAGTGTATGAAAAGTGATTGGGAGGAAGATGCGGGAAGTAAAGGGGAGAATGGAGACAAGGATGAATGGAAGAAGAGTCAAGTAAAGGATCCGGGATGGACTACAATCAGGGAGTTTCGACACAAGTTGTTTCGTACCCAGTTTTTGTTAGAGTTTTTTCTACATTTTAACCTGGGTTCGTTTCGTAACTCTAGTCATCAAGTTAAACTCTACCTGAGTGTACGAAAAAACTAAGTTTCAATAGACTAAAAAACAATTTTAGGTCTACGAGTGAATTACTGGTGTACGAAACAACTTGGTACGAACTGACTGCATCCTCCACTCATCAATGCACGGGAGGCAAAGTAAGAGCATTCGAGCCCCGGTGTACTAGTGCGGGAATCCATGTATTGTAGGGGGAAAAAGTAAAAATACAAAAGGTTTTTTTTTAAGTGTAGTTAGCCCCAATCAAACAAAAAAACCAATCGGGGGTTTTTAAATTTCCCCCTACGTTTCTTTTTATTAAAAGGAGTATTTCTAACCCCAAAAAAGCTGTCGTAAATGAAAAAAAAAAAACCATTGGGATCTGGGGGGCTAAACCCCCATTGGGTTTAGGTACGAAATAAAATCCCCGGGTTGATTAGTAATAGCGGGGGGTCGGGGGGGCGTAGCCCCCCCGTTTTTCAAAGAGTATTGGCAAAAGGGATTTGGTAAAAATGCATATTTACCTAAAAGGTTGTAGAGGAAAAAGGGAATGTGTGAGGGGTGGGCAAGGATGTTAGAAGAGTGGGTAGGTATACATTTTAATGTAGAGAATTGGTCAATAGGGAGATTGGTTGAACTGTATTTACCTAAAAAGATGTAGAGGAAAAAGGGAATGTGCGTTTGGTGGGAAAGGATTTTGAAAAAGGTGGGTACACTCTCCCCAATCTAAGAGAAGGTATGTGAGTAAACGAAAGTATTGAAAAAATTTTTAAATGATGGAAGGGGGGTTTAGTAAATTTTATTCTGGGCAATTTCACGACATGAAATTGTGGGGTTAAAGCACTAAAATCACTAGAATGCAGGCTTTCATTTAAAACCTAACCCATTTACTGTAAATGACAAGCGGTATTATTTGGGTCGAGCGGGGGGGGAATCACCCCCCTAAACATAACCTAACCTAGAATTAGTCAACGGGCCCAAAAACGTAACCTAATAGTGCGGTATGTAATTTTAGGAAAAGGGGCCCCCGTAGGATTTTTGGGTAAAATTGATTTTTTTTGCAGTTCTGGTTCTATAGGTACAATAACAAAAAAAAAGGGGCCCAAATTTTCAACCCCTTCCCCCCTTTTTGGGGTCCCTTCCTTTTGGGGCCCCCCGGCACGACCATGCACTATCTCCGCCAAAAATTGACGTTTTTCATATTTGAGTATCCTTTTTAGGTTTTCAGGTATGCCGAATCGTTTTATGCACTCAAAAAGAAACCCGGGAAGGGTCCTTATAGCACTTCCCGGGTTCGTTTTTAACTTCCGGTTCAAGTATAGGGTCTAACCCATTTTTTTTTTTTTCAGGCATGTTGAAGAAGCAGTTTTGAGCTCAGTCAGATATACCCTTGAACTGGATCGTGGTAGAAATCGCCAATAGTCGGAGGACGACGGAGTTTGCGTGCTGTAAAGAAGGTCCCACATCAAAAAAGCGATTGGTAAACAACCGGTCATGAAGATGAAATTTTAAAACATGTAAAGAGAGTGCTCTTGGTGATATGAAAGGACAAAAACTACTAAATTACTTGTCGGGGTTTAAATGAAGGAAACTCAATACTTTTGGTATCATAGTAAATGTGGGAAACCCTTTCGAAAAAGAACAGATTGAACGTCTTAGGAAGAGACCCGAACCGATTCACCTGTTGGCCCCCGGGACCGGGGCGACCTCAAGTGCTGGGGGATCTTTTGGGGCCAAAGCGTTCAAAGACTTTTCCAAAAGGGAACAAGTGTGTCTTTTTTTCCAACTGTGATTCGTCCAAAAAGACTCAGAGCCACTGCATCGTTTTTTACTGATAAAGGGTAAAACACTACTACAGATCAACAAAAAAACCCCAGAGACATGTTAGAGTTTCAGTAGCGGACCTTGAAGAACCCGGGCACGCATCAGCTTTGAAAACACTATCATCGGAATGTTTCGCTCGGGCACAGCAAATACAACGAGGACAGATCACAGTAATGTCCCACTCTTTCCTCAGATGGAGCCAATTGGTCCTCGTTTCAAAACACCTTGAGTGACGAGGATGTTAACTGAGCATGGCTGAGGTAAATATCCTACTTGTCAATTTTGAAAAAAACCGTGTGGATGAAAATAGAGTGAGAACTATGGGAAAATACCTAAAAAGACTCATCAGGAGCCCCCTCCAAAAGTGAAGTTTGTCACTCACTAAGGGGAATGAGCCTGCCCGTCTTGTGCTCCCCACTGCAGCACGATGGCCTGGTTAAGGTCCCAATGTAAATGGATGAGATAGTTGGTCCCCTAAAGAAGTCCCCAAACCCTTTCGCAGAAGAGATTCTGAACAACGCAGTTGGTCTTTACGGGGCAGTTCAAAATTTTTAAAAAACCGTTTTACTCCAGTTCTTCATGAGTCCCCTCTTTTTGGGTCCCATGTTGTCAAAGTTCCGGAAACGAGCCCAGGAGGTGGAAAAAACTGTCGACTTTTCATCCCAGTTCCTTGTCCAAAATACTCGGACTGATCCAGGTGAAACACAGACAAAGAAAGAAGTGCCTTCGACAAACATCCGCCCCTCTGTCAAGGGTTTCCCCCCTTGCTGTTCATTCTAGGTGGTGCAAGAATCTTTTTGAAAACCTTCAGCTGTGTATTGGAAAGTGACACCTTACATTTTGACTTAGAAAAACGAGTTGAGCAGATGTTCTCCAGGGAAAAGAGGGGGTGGTTTTGGTCCCCCAAAAATTTTTTCAAGAAAGGCCTGAAACCAGGGTTTCGATCGAAATTTTGACCCCCCTGGAAGCACCCCGACGGGGGAAAACCTTCCATGGACAGTGGTTGTCATTTCCCAGCAAGAAAAAGATGGAGAGTTCACAAACCCGCCATTAAAATATCAAAAAAGCTTCTCTCACAAAAGCCTCTGCCTTTTTGACTAACATGGGCAAGAACCAGTCTAAAAAACCACCCCTTTGAGATTACGGTCTATGAAAGGGGAAAGAGGAAGAATATTCTGAGCAAAGACTTCATCCCCCCCCGGGCCTTGCAAATCCCTTTGGGAATAAATTGGCACGGATTGATTGGGGATTTCACGAAACGAGTCAGCGAAGGAAAAAAACACAGGACAGTGACATGCAAAGGAATCAGGAAGAGGCCCCCCGAAGCACTCCGTCGACGCTATATATCAGTCAAGGAACAAACAAACCAACCAGGGAAAATTTGGGCAAGAAAATTGATGCCAATTGGGCTGCTACCAAATTTGCTGTTTCCCAGTATCCGAAGCCCCAAAACGCACGAAGAGAGGGGATCGCTCCATTATTCAAAAACCACCCCCATGCTATGGGGCTCTTTTCACTGTTCTTCGGTTAGCCCAGGGGAATCTCTGCCACTTCATGGTCCCAAAAGAAAAAAATTTTATAAAAACTGGCCGGCCTATATTCACGTGCTTTGAAAATTCAGCAATCAGTTTGGGGCACCAATTGTATCCCCAAGGGCAGGAGCTCTCCAATTTTTCTTTGCTGCTTTAATGCTTCGGGAAACGATAGATGGGAGTGGCCCGGATAATTTTGCCATGAAAGTGGTGCATACACATCAGCAGCCCCTTTGGGGATCTTTAGTGGCAAGCAACAAAAAGAGGCATGAATACCCCATCAAATCAGTCTGCAAATTTTGATAGTGGTTTGAGTATATTATCCCCTCTTTCAAAAGGCCCATTAGTGCCCGGGGCAATGCTTTCAAGGGCAAGCTTCTTCACGTAACCCGATATGACTGAAGACTATGAATATGTCGATATGGGAGTGGAAAAGTGAACCATGGAGGAGGATGAAAACTTGGAGAGTTGCAGAATTCCGTTCAGCATACTCGATCAAGTGGGAAAACCTTTTTAATTTCGTCAGCTCTTTTCCGTAGGGGGCTGGCAGAGTTTTCTTTCTTCCTTGGAGAACCTGATCAATATTTCTTTAACGGGGTCTTCAAATTTGTCGACGATGCCTGTCCATTTGCCAAATGAAAGCGCTGGAAGATAAAGACCGAAACATGGGAAAATTGAGTCCCGGGACTTTTTTGTTGCAAAATCGAGATACCCTTTACGAAACTCGCCACAGATCAGGCACTCAAAAGGAAATCAAGAAACTAAAGGGACACGGTGGGGGATGGGAGGGGCTCGCAGAGATGAAGCTGCTCTCAACGACTCGTCACCACTACACCTTGCCTTGCCCCTATCGTAAGGTATCTTGAGAGCTTCCAAAAGTGTAAGGTCACCCAACGCACAGAGCATTACCACGTCTGGACAATTCATGAGGTCAAAAGAGAATGCCATAAAGATCCGTCAATCAAAGGTTGCACTGCACAGACAACCCCTTTAAGTGAAGACACCATTGAAAAAATTTAGTTTCTCAGCTCATGTGCCAGAGGTAGCAAAAACATGATATTCGCATTATGCAAAAAGGGCAGAAGCGATCAGGGGTTCGTTTTTGAAGCTGACTACCACATCAAATCTCTCGTTTTTGGGGCAAGATGAAAAAAGCTCAAGTTGAAGGGATTCTAAATTTTGGTGGATAAATCAAAATACGCATTTGGAGTAAAATCATCAAATTGCGGGGAGGATCGTAATTTACTGGGCAGATTTTCATTGTTTAGGGGAAACCCACCAGGTTTTAGTGCCAAAATTCGAGGGAAATATTGGAAGTACAATGTCAAAGGCCCGCTCTCTGTGTGCTGTTGATAACTTTTTACATCCCCAATGACAAAGGCAGTTGATGATGCAGTTTTAAGTTTCCACGGTTTAATCCCCTTTATGTTCCCCCAGTACCAGACAAGGGCAGGAAGATCCCCAGTTAAAGTTTCATCATTTATGCAAGGGTGTACTTCAGAGTATGACAAAGACGCAAATATGCTGAAAAATTTCACACCTTCAGGATGCTTCAAAAACGCTAGAGACAATGATGAAAAGCTATGATGAGGGGCGTGTTTTGGGTTTTATCGAACTTGGTCTGTCGTTGAAAAAAAAGACCCGGGAAAACGATCAACCAATCCCTTGAGTACGAAGTTCATCCCGAATAAGTCACCATGTCCCTTTAAAGGGGTTTCTTTTACATCAAAAAAAAAAGGAAGTAAAATGCTTGTTTGGCAGGAGCTTTTATTTGCAAACAAAGATTCATTTGTGCCGGTCGTGTCGATGATCTTCAAGGGATAGGTTTTGAGTATGTATACACATGAAGAGGTGACACATTTATTCCAAACCCAAATACTTGCCTCTACACCTGTGGTGCTGCCAAAAAGATCTGCGTATGGTGCCCGACATGACGTACTCCTGCCCCTTTTTGATTTACGCCCCCAGACAGATAGCATCTCTATATCCTTTAAAGTTTCATACAGGCAAAGGAAAGAAGAAAAGGGAAATAGACATCTTGAAAGAGTGCAGGTTTTTTGGCCGTCGCAAAGTCAAGGACTTTTGGAATCCCCAACTTAGGGTGCTGATTGGGGAGGGAGATCATAGGGAATTTTAAAGAAATCATGGGTAATGCATACCTAAAGCTTTTATGTGAGACCCTGCCATTACTGCTTCAAAGATTAGGGTGATTTTTATTCCTGCCCATTTTTTCAATGACGAGCTTCCCACGCAGGTGAAAACGTGGAGATTTTGTGTCAGTCTACAGTTTAAAAGGTCCGAAACCCCACCCCATCAGGGGGGAGCTGTTTCGGGCAAAGAACTTGGAAGGGGGGAAAGCTTCCCCCAAAACGTGCGCTTGCTCCCATATCATGGTGCAAATACATGACAAGCGGGACAAGTCATACCCCGAAAATTTCCAACCCTTCCTGCAATTTAAAAAAAAGGATGGAAATTGGGGAAAGGGGTGATGTTCCCCTGACATGTCTTGCCCTGCTGCCCCACAAGCTGTAGTTTTAACTCGTCAAATGTGGCTGCAAAATAGGATGAGGGAAAAAAGGTGTAGCGCTGAAGAATGGCCTTCCCCGTACCCTCTCTGAAATGCTATGGCAGTGATTGCGCAAACGCATTCGGGAGGATATTCAAATTTAAAAATTGAGAATAAATGATTTATTTTAAAGTCCGATTTTGGGCAGTATCGCAAAATGGACTATCGCTAAATACTAAAAGCGCTTTTGGGGGGATGGTTGGGGGCAGGGGGGGTAATCCGCCCCTGGAACTCCACTGTCGTCTTAAGCCAGAAAAAAGGAGAAAGACAACCCTGTTTTAAAATTTTTTAAGTATGCCTGAAAAAAACGGGCATGGAAAAGTAATTTAAAGGCTTTCGTAATAGAAGCGGGTGAGAAAACAACGAAAAAAAAGAGGTTTCGGTTATACCAAATCTGGACGTGATAGAGAAATTAGATATCGACCTATATCAGCATCAGCAATTTAGTAGGGAAACGTAGTTCACGTGTCTGTAACAAAGAAAATGTTTAAATTTTTTTGTTAGTGTTACCCAAGGGCCCAATTGGGGGGCCAAAAAAGGAATGACCCCCAGAAAGGGGGGGGGGGTCTGAAAAATTGGGACCCCTTTTCTGTTAATCTGAACCTATAGAAGCCAGAACGCAAAAAAATCAATTTTTGCAAAAAATCCTAGGGGGAAAACATGGCATACCAAACATAACCAACTGTCAGGTATTGCTGGTATTTAATCCCCCAATTCGGAAAGCACGGTAAAAAAAGGAACATCGCCGACGAATAAAAAAGGAACGTTGGCGAGAATTCCTATCGGCGACAGTTCCAGGTATTGTCTAGTTACTTGGATAATGTATCCCATTAATAATACCCACCCTAAAATGGGTGGGTATTAGATTGGTAGTGGGCTTTCAAAAGTCCTAGGATTCTTACCTACATCATATCGTGTAGATTTCTTCATTCTGAGTATTTTGAACCCCATTTCCCATGGTACAATTGAATAATAATGGCGTTACATGTACGTAATACCGAAAATCTACCGTTATTTCAGCCATAAACTGTTAAGTTAGATTAAATCAGATTAGGTTAGTTTAGGTTAGAGGTGGGGTTTGGTTTAGTCGTCTAAGTTAGCTTAAATCAGACTAGGTTAGGTTAGGTTAGAGGTGGGGTTTGGTTTAGTAACATGATATCAAGAAAAAAATAAAATTATTAATATCAAGACCTATCAAGATATTATCAAGACCTTCACAAATCCCTTCAAATACCTGTAAAACGTAATTATAAAGTGGGAGAGTTACCCCCTTTAACATCCCCTTACCCCACCTAAAGTCCTATAAGACTCCCAAAAATAATACTAACCTAACCGGTTACCGGTCATTTCGTCCACACGTCAATTCGCCCACAAGACATTGCGCCCACATGTAAGTCAATTCGCCGACAAGACATTTCGCCCAAATGTAAGAGTCAATTTGCCCACTCTAAAGTCAATTCGCCCACACGATCCATGTCACGGAGTCATGTAACTTATATATTCCGCAGGCAGAAATGGAATGAACCACCAGTAACCTTGGGCGAAATGACTCCATAGTGTGGGCGAATTGACCTGTGGGCGAAATGACTCCATATTGTGGGCGAAATGACTCCATGGTGTGGCGAAATGGCATGTGGGCGAAATGACCGGATATATCCAACCTAACCTTATTATAACCTTATCTAACCCTACCAATAACCTCCTAGTGAGACCTAAGGGAAGGAAAGAAATATAATTCTACCAGTTCATGTTATATTGAGGTTATAAGTTTGTAATTTGTTGTGTGGGGACGTGCCATATGATATTTGTTTACATTCTAGCTGCATTATGATTGGCTAACAATCTCAAAGGTTGATGAAATCTTTCCGCTGATTGGCCAAGCGACAGTCAGCTGAGTTCCATTCCTCGTGGTCGGAACGGAACGGAACGAGCTTGAAGATCGCATCATCGTGAGCTAAGAACATTCGGACGATCTTTTGATAATACATTTTTGTAGTGTTCGTAGCCCAAGATCTAAGATGGCCGCTATGAGCACTCTAAGATGCTCTTAGAGGCGGAAAGTTACGAACGTTCGAACATCCAGCTCCTGGTGCAGAGACGGCATTGGGCTGTCTTGGCGGGACATTTGTCAGTCCCCGCCCAATGACCTTGACGGCCGCAGTTATAGCAAGACGCATTCCTGGCCGGACACTTAGGGCCATGACGCCGCGCACAGGACTGGCAGGGGTGAACAGGGCTGGGAACCGCTGTTCTATGTTGAGTCTTCACGCGCTGGCCTGAAGGTAGCTGTTGAGGTGAATGAGGCGTCTTGTCGTGGCGCCTGCCTTTCTTGTATGTAGACATGGCGCGAAGCTGGCTTGGAGACGAGTATATAGCGGAGGCTGTATGGCGGGTGGCTTCGAAGGAACGGCAACAGGTGACCACGTCTTGAAGAGAAGCGCCTGTGTCGATGGAGATAAGGCATTGAATCAGCTCTTCATCTCGCACACCCATAAGCAGAACCATTTTCAATTGGATCTCCGCGCACGTCATAGCGTTACCAGCAGAGGTGGGCATCGCAATTTTTTTTCCAATTCCGCAATCGCAATTCCACAATTCCGACCTGCACCAGTCCGCAATCGCAATTCCGCAATTTTTTTCAGATAGGCCTTCTCGCAATCGCAATTCCGCAATTCCGAAATTCCGCAAACTAATTTTGACACCTACACTTAAAACGAAACACCTACATTTAAAACAAAAAATGTCTCTAGAATCTGAAACATCTCTAGACTCTTAAACACCTACAATTAAAACAAGAAATGTCTCTATACTCTTTATTAGTGTTTAATACTTTTGTATTCCTATTCTGTTTATGTCTATACTTGTTACTTGTCCTTCACAATTAAGTCTTTGTCTCTTTTAGTGTTTTTATTTACTTTTACACTTCACAGTCTACTGGCTAGTAATCACTAATCTAAGTAATTTACTAATCTTCCTCCTCCTCCTCCTCCCACTTCTTCTGGTTCAGCATGTGGAGGTTAGTAACAAATCACACACACGGCTAGCGTACACGCTCTCAATCCCAAGCTCCAGCAAACACAGACTGAGTGACTGTGCTGAGTGACAGTGACATGGCAAGTTGGCAGTTGGCAGTGTCGTCTCCACAATATTTGGTGGGAACTTATGTTCAAGCGGGCACTTGCCACTTTGAAGGTGGTGACCGTCACAATTATTGCGATTGCGTTTCAAAATTTTGGCGGTCCGCAACCCGCAATTCTGCATTTTTTTCAGGCATCCGTAATTGCGCAATTCCGCAACCGAATTACCTATTCCGCAAGTTATTGCAATTGCGTTTCAAAATTTTGGCGGTCCGCAATTCGCAATTCCGCAATTTTTTCAGGCATCCGTAATTGCGCAATCCGCAACCGAATTACCATTCCGCAAGTTGCGGAATTGCGGAATTGCGGACTAAAATTGCGGAATGCCCACCTTTGGTTACCAGTACACAAGTCGACCTCCTCTGCCAGGTTCTTCAGGCGTACGAAGAAATCGGAGAATGACTCGCCGTGAGCCTGCTTACAACACAGTAATTCTCGACGGCGTAGTGCTTCATTTCGTTGACTCTTGAAGTGGGACTGTAGGGTGTCTAAGACCTCTGTCACAGTCAAGGAAGTGTCAGGTGCGATCCCTAGGGTGTGTTCTAGGATCCTTTGTACGTCCAGTGACACAGCCATCCGCAGCTGGATGAGTTGCTTGTGTCGTGGCAGCCTCTGTGAATCCAGCATGGTAGAGTAATCTTCCCACAGACGACGCCATTGCCGGAAAACTTGGAAGGAAGAATCGGCCAGCAACGTCGGTGGACTGTGGGCCACATGCTTGCCAGCGGAAGTCGCGACGGTGGGCGTGGCAGCCACAGGAGAGGCGGTGAGCGAGGCGGTGATCGTGACAAGGGGGGTAGGGGAGGCAGGCCGCGCTCTGGCCGAAGCCTGTGGAGGAGACAGGAGTGTGACAAGGACTTGGAACCGTGAATCCTCCTCCTTTCTCCTGGCCTCGTTGTCACGTAATCGTCTCTCCTCATCACGCTGGCACCTCTCCTCTTCATCCTGGATGCGTCGGTTATCAGCTGATAACCGGGACTCTTCCAAATAGCGAATCAAACTTGATATCGCGTCCCCCGGTAGCGGGGATGAATGTGTTGTGTTTAGTGGTTCAAAGGGTGGGGAAGCTATTTCCTCTCCGTCATCCTCCGAGCCGCTTGCCGCGGGTGACAAAACGGGGAATGACATCTTGAAGGGAGACGCTTGAGTGAACAGATAACCACCGTTCGTGGAATATCAAAAAACACAGGGAATTTGGGTTGTGTGTGTATGGTGCGTGTGTGTGTGTGTGTGTGTGTGGCGTTGGAGCGGGGTGGGTGAGAAGGGGGTCTCTAGCCGCCCGCACCTGGTTTCAAGGTCAGCCGTACCAAGCGGCGAACCGGGGAACAATCAACGGAACCCCGGTACAAAAAATGCACACTGAAAAAACACACACAGCACTTATAATACACCGGTTACCCCCTACCGTCAAACGCAGTCCACACGCCTTGCGTCTGTCCACGGGCACACGAACACACGATGCTGGAAATGAAGTAAATCCAGAGAAGAAGCGTGGGTCGGTGAAGAGAATGCCTCGTGACGTCCAGGCGGGAGTCGTTGGAATGGCGGGAGTCGCTCCCTGTCTCTAAGTTCTTGTAACTCAGTGCGCCATGGTGCTCGTGGTTTTGCAGTGATGAACCGGAGTGGTTGAGGGGAGGTTATCCAAAGAGAAGCGAGCAGTCTTCCGTAGGTGTAGTTTATTCTTAGAACAGAGATAGGCCTGACCACCAGCGAAGGGGGGCTGGTGTTAGCGGTCAGGCCGTAGGGCAGCGACTGACCAGCGGCGACACAGCGCGCGCTGTTGTCATGTCTCAAATATAGTGTTGCAACAGCATGTATGTGTAGGAATTATTGAGAGGCATGAATGTCACATATCACATATCCACAGTGATGAACAAATTATGCGTCGGAAACACGTAATTTAAGAGTTGTGTAGGGGGGGTAAAATTCCCTAGATCTAGGGTAATTTCCTTGTATCTAGAGAAATTTGCTTAACCAAAATTAACCTAACCTAGCGGGGGCTTGACCCACCGATAACGTAAACTAACCTAATCCAACCTAACCTAACCTAACCTAACTTAACCAAATCTAACCTAACTTACCCAAATACGTATAACCTACCGTAACCTAACCTAACCTCCTAGCGGGGGGTTGGGGGGGTTCTCGACACTTCGGTCATTATTCTGTGAGGATCGTCAGGTTCACACGTCTCTGGACTCTGAAGAAATCCAATGAATTTTCCCTGGATCTAGGGAATTTTTTCAACACCCCTAACATACAAACTATGATGTTGCGACGCATGTTTTGTAGCCCAGCCCAATATCCCGCATTGCCCCAGGTCCCTAAGCTTGTTTTGTGGGAGAGGGGGAGTATGGCCAAACACTAGAATAATAACCAAATTGCAACCAGAACTACGATGTTACGTCAACATGAATCAAAATATGAGTAATAAAACGCATGCAACATTAGTACAACTCACAACACGATCTGATAGAAGTTTTTAAGTGGATCAAGGGATACAATAAAGGCGATGTAGGAAAAGTTCTAAAGGTTAGTAAGCTTAAACCGTCTTCTCCCTTGCTACGGGACCGCAAGGCTACGGGTGCTCGGGACCACCCGTAACTCCCTACGAGAGTGAGATTTGAAGTGACAAGACATCAACAAACACCAAAATACACTATAATTATGCGGTGGTGGTGGTGTCATTGTCTGACGTACACACGCACACACAAGCTGTAACAGTCTCGCCACATTTGAAGTGTCTCTTTAAATTTATTTCTCGGGCTCCCTGACAGCTGAGAGCAACATGATTGGCCAGATCATGCGAGGCGCTGCTCTGTGATTGGTCAGCAGAATTTCCCCACACATCCCTAGAATATCTCTAATATTCCCCACTCAGAGGCCCACCGATCACCGTACGGGAGTGCCGCCTCTGTTCGAGCATTAACCTCGGCCTATCCTCGTACGGTTATTGTAGCCATACACTCATAAGTTGTCACTTACGAGGGATTTTCGAGCATCCCTGCCCAGGGAACGAAGCGTCCACCCCCTTGCGGGTGAGGGAGTGTGTGAGGGAGCGACCTCTCTGAGCGAGAGACTGTGTTGAAGTGGGAATGAGCCTCAGTGAGGTCAGCGGGCAGCGGGCGACCTGGCTGCCCGAGACAAAGTACACTCGCCAAGCGCACGCCAGCGGTTGCCAGAAAAATAACATATATCATATAAACATACCACCATTACAATTACAATTCTTAACAAAACCTGCCTTTTTGCATCACCCAGGGCACCTTCCTCGTGTCTCAGGCCGTTACTAAGGCGCTGTTGGACAAAGAGGAGGAAGAAGGATCACGGGAAGGACGCGGCGCTATTGTCAACATCGCGAGCATCACTGGCAAGACCGGAGCCACGAACGCCAGTCACTGCGCCACACACACACACACACACACACACACACACACACACACACACACCACATACACACACACACACATAAATACAAACACACATAAATACAAACACACACATACACAAGCTCACACACACACACACACACACACACACACATACACATGCACACATACACACACACACACAAATACAAACACACACACACACACACACACACACACACACACACACACACACACACACAAATACAAACACACACACACACAAGCTCACACACACACACACACACACACACACATAAATACAAACACACATAAATACAAACACACACATATACAAGCTCACACACACACATACACACACACACACACACACACACACACACACACAAAAAAAAAACACACACACACAAGCTCACACACACACACACACACACACATAGGGAACTCCGTAGTGTTAGGGTTAGCACGCTCGGCTCATAACCGAGAAGTCCCGGGTTTGATCCCCGGGCGGAGCGAAGACAGACGGGCGGTCAACTTAAAATCCGAGCCCCTGCCCACCCAGCAGTGAATGGGTACCGGGTGTTAGCCGGGGGTTTGTGACCCGCCTCCCGGGGTGGTGGCTTCGGCCAACACTAAGCACTAAGGATTAATGATAAATTAAATGTTGATATGGAGACGGGGCCATACGAGCGCTGCTCAAGCCCTGTAAAATACAACTAGATGAATACATAAACGGTAAGTCCTCGAATCTACGGAGTAAGTGGAATGCAGCAAGACATTACCGCAGAGTTTCTTCCTGTATTTTAATACTCCTAAAAGTGTTTTTAGCCCAAAACCCCCCTTCAAAATTATTCAATCGACATGAGACCAAGCTGCTTACCACCTATGATGTATTTGCGAATTTATGAGCCTACTCACATCAAAATTGAATTTAAAGTTTCGGCTACCCATAACAGACAGACAGACAGACAGACAGACACACGGCTACTCCTATAGTATATCAGATATTGCATGTCATTGTTGCATTACTGTAATTATGATGAGTGAAAAAGAGACTTACCAAAAAACTTTTTTCTACTTAATACATATATCCTGTAGTGGAAATGCAGTCAGGTCTAAGGGCCAGTTGCAAGATGGTCTCGTCGTGTGCCCTATAGGGACCCGGCGTGGAAATGCTCGACTCCACAGGTTCAAGAACAGCGTCATTTCACCCCCATCGTGTGCCCCATCGGGAAAAAATCGTTGGGCGGTTACCCCCTACCGACGAGATGATCGATGAGCACCATATATAAATAATCAAATACTTCCATTGAACATCGATAATAATCAACATATTCAATATGTGACACATTTCTGAGGAAGAATCAACGCGGTTACTAAGCCGAAATGGCAGCTAGTTCATCATTTTCAGTTGCCGGGAACTCAAGACAAGCGGGTGGATGTCCGCGCTACCTATTGACAGCGGCTGGTGATATGGGACGGGTGGGCTGGCTGGCGGAGTACATCCACACCTCATAACAATACGTTGTCATCCACCTTACCTGTGTCTAACTGAAGAAGACTGATCAACAACCACGCCTGTGAACGCATCATAGGACATCACCAGGGCTCATATGGTTCCTCAACGGATCATTGCAGCCCTAACCAACGCCTATACCCGCTCGGTATTCCCGCTGGGATATAAGTGAACAGACTTTAACTATGATTGAATGTATGTGTTACTTATATGCAGTTACCATTTCGAAATGATAATAAGTAATATGGCTAAATATTACTGACTAGAATCATCTAGAAACGCAAATAAATTGTAACCATGAGAGAGAGAGAGAGAGAGAGAGAGAGAGAGAGAGAGAGAGAGAGAGAGAGAGAGAGAGAGAGAGAGAGAGAGAGAGAGAGAGAGGAGGTGAACACCAGCGTGGCGTTGTCATGGTAACTCAAATGACCAGCCTCAGAACTTTTGAAATCTTTTCGTACCGCCTCTTTCTATTGAAAACAGCATTGCTAATACAAGTATTAGTAAATTTTTATGTTATGGAAAACAATAATTCATGATAGAAATGACTGGAATTAATTTCTTTATAGTAGTAACTATTATTATTCTATTTATCGCACGGGTTGGTACACCTCGCTCCCAACGTCGGGACATCATGCCGATGGGGGCAAAATCAGCCGTTCATGAAACTCATCAATGAAGTATCACAACAGTCGGGCGCCCCACTCACTATCGTGTACTCGATGGAAAACGTCCATTTCTTGCAACTGGGCCTAAGAGTCATGAGCAGGTGGCCTGGCCGTAGTAATCCGAGCTGTGATATCCCAAGGGACAGCACCACACTCCTTATCTCTAAACCCCTGTGTCCTTTCCTTATTCCCCCCCCCCATCTATCTCTCTCTCTCTCTCTCTCTCTCTCTCTCTCTCTCTCTCTCTCTCTCTCTCTCTCTCTCTCTCTCTCTCTCTCTCTCACACACACACACACCCAGCCCCTTCCACCCCCCCCACACACATACACCACCCCCCCACCCCCCCACACACAACGCACACATACCCCACAAAACCCCCCCACACACATACCCACCCATACACACCCACACACACCCACAGACACCACACACCCACCCACCCCCCACCCCCAGACTCCGTAGTGCAGGGTACTCCGTAGTGTAAGGGTAGCACGCGCGGTTCACAACCGAGAAGTCCCAGGTTCGATCCCCTGGCGGAGCGGAAACAGATGGGTTGTTTCCTTAAAAAAACCCGAGCCCCTGTCCACCCAGCATTTGAATGGGTACCGGGTGTTAGCCGGGGTTTGTGACCCGCCTCCCGGGGTGGTGGCTTCAGCCATCACTAAGCACTGAAATGAATGATAAAAATGTTGATATGGGACGGGGCCATACGAGCGTTGCTCAGGCCCTGTAAAATACAACTAGATGAATACAACTAGATGAATACACACACCCACACCCACCCACACACACACACACACACACACACCCCCCCACACACCCACACCCCCATACCCCCACACACACACCCACACACACAACCCCCACACACCCACACACACACACACACACAACACAAAAACCCAAACTCACACACACACACACAACACCACACACACACACACCCCAAAACACACACACACACACACACCACACAACACACACCCCACACAACAACCAACACACAACCACACACACACCACACCAACACACACACACAAACCCAAAACACACAACCACACACACACACACACCACACACACACCACACAACACAACCACACAACCCAACCACCACACACACACACACAACACACACACACACAAAACACATCACAAAAACCCCCACACACCACACACACCCCCACCAACACCAACCCCAAAAAAACAAAAAAAACTCCACCAAACTCGCAACTCACACAACACCACAGACACACACACACACACTCAAAACACACACACAACACACACACACACACACACACACACACACACACAACAAACTCATACACACAACTCACAAACTCACAGACACAGACACAACACACCCCACACCACACACACACCACACACACACACCCACACACACAAAACACAAACTCACACACACACACACACACACAACACACCACACACACACATATCAAAATTGAGTTAAAAGGAAATAATAATAAATATTGCGAATATAATTTTAAAAGAAAAAATTAATAAATATTACGATATGGTTTAGTTTACCATTAAGTTCCATATTGATGATTTTCTTTGAGCAAAAATTTTGGCCAGAGAAAACCTTGTTCTTCTTCTTGTGACCAGCAAACACCTGAGTCATTTAGCTCTGCCCAAGGGGGCGGACGGACTGACCCGGTATAGGGCTATATGCAAGATGCTCTCAACTCCCGGCAGGGGGGGCGGTAGCGGGGTGGTTAGCGTCCCCCGACTGGCGTTCTCGGGGACCCGAGTTCGATCCCCGAAGAAACCCAAAACCTTTCTGCACCGTCGAGTGGCCTAAGAACACCCACATGCCCCGCCCATCAACTCTACCTTCGATTGGGAGTGCATCGGAGGACATAGGGGGGCGGCATGAGCCTATAATCACAGGGGTCACTATAAGGTAGAGATTCCCCACAGTCGTATCTCTACCGGTGGGGTCTTAAGAAATGCCCGACCGGTGGATATTTTTACAGTCGTACCAACACAAGCGGGGGCTGCAAAAGCAGGCGTACAGCACAAGCGGGTCCAAGGTGGCATCAGTATTTTGACTGTTTTACACCTATCTAATTCCTTTTTCTAGCCTAATTTATCATTTCTGCCATTAAAAAATGTTTTGTTGTGCTCCCCACTTATTGAGGCGTTGGTGAAAAAAAAATGGTTTGATGATGCTTGGCGTACTTTTGAACAAAACCCCACTTCCAAAAAGCAAATGGCGGCCCACCCCCCCGCCACCACCCCGGGCTTCCTCAAAAAGTTCACACCTTATGGCCTCCTGGCCGATTTCCCTTAATTATGACACGTGTCATTCAAAAGGGTTGGGTTTTTATCTGGGTTGGGTTGAAAACTCCCTATAATGGTCGGGGAAGAATAGGATGGAAAAAGGGGGCAGCGCGGTATGCGTGGGAGTGCAAGAAAACCCAAATCAGCTGGCTCAAAGCTAACGCGTTGTTGTTTTTTTTACCGCACCTCGATGCAACGGGTCGAGAAAATTACTTGCATATGGGCCCCTTAAGAGGACCCCCTGCCGTATCTGTACCCTGGGGTGTTGGCAGTGAATTTTAAGTTCATGCATTTTCAGAGTCTCGTCATAATGACATTTATTTTATGTGTTTTTTTTGTGATTTAAATCTTATGAACAAACATTTACGAAGATAACAGTATATCATTTATACATGTATAACATGATATACTGCGGGGTCATGCCTGAGAACTTACCGCGGGTCTGGGTGAACAGAAAGGCCTGCACTAAGATGGTTAGCCCAGTTAGCGTTTAAACATAAGAGCCTAGTATGGCGGTTACCCTGTTTATCAAAAGACCCTTTCACCTGTAACACACAGGTGCCACTTGCGCTGAAGTCATTGGGAGCCATGCTGACGCCCCTGGAGGTTACGGTACGACTGAGGCAGAGCTAGGTTGTGTCTTTCTTATAGGCTCTGTCAAAGGGAAAAACGGGGCTGTGATCCTGTGTGTGACTGAACAACTTGTGTATAGGGTAGTAGACTACCTGTCTACTGCGTCCACTGTGGCATCCATGGGCCCCATACCCTGTGCATCCCCACGCAGGACCGGGAACCACCTGGCGCTGGCCACGGACGTGACGCCGCAGAGCGCCCGTCGAGGGGGCGCTGCGGTTGCCAGGGACAGTTCGGAGGGCCGCCAAGCCTCCTCGTGAAACTTTGCGCCGGCCATGTTTGAGGCGTGCCTGAAGATATCAAGCATGTTAATCAAGCTTCCTCACAATATTGACAACCAAACCTCAAGGTCAGATTTGATCATTTGACGTCAGGTTAATATATGGAAATTAATTATCTTTCTCAATATGACGTGTATGATTCAATATTGGATGGATAAATGTGTCGCGTTACCCGTATGTGATTAATCCATAACCATTCTTAACCCTTCACGCCCAAATCTTCCTTTGCTATAGAAAATGTGTATGTGTTAGTCAAAATTCCGAAAAGTACTGCCAAATACCAATTAGTAGTGGACAATGATATTTAAACAGGCATATCTATAAAATATGCTTATATTATTCACTACAACCATCGTCTCAAATGGTAGCCAAATTAAATGGAAAGTACGTTCTGGACCCTCCCCAAGGGTGTGCACCTAATATATGGAAAATATATCTCTTTATCAACCTGACTTGTTATGAATTCCATATAGGATGCATAATGTGTCGTGTTACCAGTATATGATAATCCATTATGTAATAGTATATCCAGGGCATGTGGTTGTAGTGGTACTGCAGGGATGAGAACAGCCCCAGGTGGTAGCGGGTAGGGTAGATAGCGAGCGGGTCTTATAAGTGCAGCGGGAGTAGTTCAAACACGTACTCACTTCAAGGAACGCGCCCATGGCAAATTAAAGTAACTGTACCTCCTTACTTTGACGAATGGCAGGGATATATGATAAACGTTGTACACAAAGCTTGACTGTATATTACACGTGGTTGTAATGGACGACAGGGGGGAGATGTTCGAAGGAGTTACGGGAACCATAAGTAATGTAGCGCATTTTCGCGACCGTTCTGCCCCGGGCTGGAACTAGAACTAGTCCGGGGGCGGACACTGGTTTCGGAGGCGGGCTGGACCAGTCTAGATCAGTCAGATCGGGCAGCCCAGAGATGCAGCGACCAGGGTGGACCAGCGTGGGGAGAGTTGGCGCGATAGACGCACGCACTACAGTCAGCACGACGGAAGACGACCTGGAGCTCCTCGTGCCCGCTGCACGATAAGACCACTGAAACAACCATGGATGGCCGACCATAAGGACTACCAAGTAATTTCACGAAAAATTACAATATTCGCAAATTTGCTGAAAAAACAGCTTTGGGAAATGAAGTACCGTCAACAACACTATAGTCGCACTGCACTTATGCAACAGGCGCCATTCATTTACGAATTTTAGCCTCACTCACAGACTTGTATGTGTCACTGAAAATGATTGTTTAGTGTTATGCAGATAATGTTTAAAAACGTACGTTGCCAGTCTCTTCAGTCTTCACAGTGGCACATACAATGTTGTAGTGATGCTAAAAACTCTTAAATAGGCCCTCTGCGACATTAGTGCAGCACGCGCCGGACTATAGATAGTCGTATTGACGTCATACGAAAAACGAGATTTTATCATCTCACAATTTTTCATAGTCATCCCTGCTACTTGAATTCCCATTGAGGAAGTCAAACCCTTTAGGTGTTGTCTTTGGGGGGGGGGAGTAAAACTTTCGGACGGTAGGGACGGCCCACTTTGATCTCCCAGCCCAATAGGAACGACGAATGGGACGGGGGACAGTCACACAATGTAATTTCCGCTAGCATCAGTCCAGTCTGGACTGCCCCCCCGCGTCTAGTCGGGACTGAACCAGGTTGGTAAACGTTCGCGAAAAGCACTATTACCCACGAAGCCGTTACCTCGTAGCGCCCACGGTTAATGCTTAAACAGTTTCTTCTCCCTTGCTACGGGACCGCCAAGGCTACGGGTGCTCGGGACCACCCGTAAACTCCCTACGAGAGTGAGATTTGAAGTGGACAAAGACATCAACAAACCACCAAAATACACTATAATTATGCGGTGGTGGTGGTGTCATTGCTGACGTACAACACGCACACACAAGCTGTAACAGTCTCGCCACATTTTTGGAAGTGTCTCTTTAAATTATTTCTCGGGGCTCCCTGACAAGCTGAGAGCAACATGATTGGCAGATCATGCGAGGCGCTGCTCTGTGATTGGTCAGCAGAATTTCCTCCCCACCCATCCCTAGATATCTCTAATATTCACCCACTCAGAGGCCCAACGATCAACCGCTACGGGGAGTGCGCCTCTGTTAGAGCATTAACCTCGGCCTATCCTCGTACGGTTATTGTAGCCATACACTTCATAAGTTGTCACTTACGAGGATTTTCGACGCCATCCCTGCCCAAGGGAACGAACGCGTCCATCCCCCCTTGCGGGTGAGGATGTGTGTTGAGCGCGAGCGACCTATCTGAGCGAGAGACTGGGTTGAAGTGGAATGAGCCTCGTGAGGGTACACCACCGCGCCGGGCAGGCAGCGCAGCCGACCCTGGCTGCCACGAGACACAAAAGTACACGCGACACCCAAGCGCACCGCCAGCGGTTGCCCAGAAAAATAACATATATCATATAAACATACCACCCATTACAATTACAATTCTTAACACACAAACCACGCGCCTTTTGCATCACCAGGGCACCTTCTCGTGTCTCAGGGCGTTACTAAGGGCGCTGTTGGACAAGAGGAGGAAGAAGGAATCACGGGAAGCGACGCCCGGCGCTATTGTCAACATCGCAGCATCACTGTGGCAAGACCGGAGCCACGAACCGCCAGTCACTGCGGCGGCTTCCAAGGGGGGCGTTTATAGCTCCATCAAGAAGTCCGTGCCGCCGAGTAGCAAGTGAGGAGGAACCACTCGCTGGATTACTCTTGATGGGACCACTGAGATGTAATTTGCTTTCATGTCAGTTTTTATCATATGTCTTCTCTCTCCTCTCTCTCTCTCTCTCTCTCTCTCTCCTCTTCTTCCCCATCTCTCTCTCTCTAGTCTCTCTCTTCACTCCCCTCACTCTCTCTCCTCTCCTCTGCTCCTCTCTCTCTATCCTCTCTCTCTCTCTCTCTCTCGCTCCCTCTCTCTCCTTCTCTCTTCTTCTCTCTCTCGTCTCTCTCTCCTTCCTCTCTCTCTCTCTCTCCTCTCCTCTCTCTCTCTCTCTCTCTCTCTCTTTCTCTCTCTCCTCTCTCCTCTCTCTCTCTCTCCTCTCTATCTCCTCTTCTCTCTATCTCTCTCCTCTCTCTCTCTCTCTCTCTCTGTTCTGCTGCAGGAAGTGCATCAGAGTCAACTGTGTATTGCCCGGCAGCAATCGCGACAACGCCCCATTACAAAAACGTAGTGACAGTGATATGAGAGAGTTGGCAGACTTCCTGAAGAAATTAAATGACATGGACTTCCCCGGGAAGGGCAGGCAGACCAGAACGGTGAGGAGAACAACCCTAATGCGATGAACATAAATTCTGAGCCACAAAAGTATGTTTAACCCCTGAGGCACCAGAACGTAAATTTCCATTGTTAAATTGGGTACCAGGACACTTTTAGTGACTATAAGCAATGTTTTATAGATATGACCTGTTTAGTATCAAGCGACCTACTTAATTTGGTATATTAAGTTACTTTCGTAATTTTATGGCTAACAACTGACCATTTTTTAATTACAAAAGGAAAATCTGGGCTTAAAGGGGTGAAGTAGCAAACGTCCGTGGCATGTATATATAATGATTTTGAGGCCTCGCACTTGACACAAGGGGAGTAAATTTTCATTCAAGCCAGTACAAAAGATGGACCAGGCAAAAATCCAAAAGATGGAGGAAAAAGAGATTCGTTAGGTTATTGGCATTGGTGATCCCCCCGGTATATTATTATGAGACAAAACATTTTTATTAGCCTCCGGTCGGGTTCACCGTCTTTCCACAACACACACGCCCTAGGTAATTATATGTTACCGCATACGTCTTTTTGACACTGTGACACAAGAGGGGGTACAAGGTGACTCCCTGTTTCCCTGACAGAGGGGCCGAGGTGGTGGTGTTCCTACTGTCACGGCAGCAGTACATGCGTGGGCCATGTATGTGGCGTGGACGTTGACGCGGTGCGACCGGGCGGCATGTGAGCGGCGGCACGGCGGGGCAGAAGGCGGCTGAGGGCATGTGAGGGGACGGTGGCGGGAGCAGAGGCCGGACAAGGTCATGGCTTACATAAGAACATTAGAACATAAGGAAGCTACAAGAGGCCGTGAGACTTATAGTGGGTAGTGTAGGGGATGCGGTGGCCTGAGTGGTTTAGGTTCTTGGAGTGATGAACTCAAGTGTTCCGAGTTCGAATCCTGCCGGGGGGCAACACTCTTTCAAGAGCCTGGTAGGGGAAGAAGAAGGTCCCGAGTTCAACAGTCCCACCCCAAGGGAGCAACTCGTCACAATCTATCGTAGAGTGACACACGAAGAAAACACCGCCATGGCAGCAACTACTGGTCTCGATTGCGAGTGTGACGGAGAAACTCTAGGGGCTGCATGATCAGACTGAAGATCCGAACATCATATGAAAACGGGATCTTCACCTAAGACCCCACTGGTGTCGCAAATAAAAATTCAGCCTGCGCCACTAAGGCAAGATCGACCAACATCAAGACTCTCAATAAAGCCTACAGTCGCTATAGGCCTCCAATGAAAAAAAAAAAAAAAAAAAACCCAAAAAAATTATAAATTCCTTTTACCCTTACGCACACACTACCACCAACATCCACCTTTCATACCATCCATAAAGCTGTTCAACCCATTTAAAGCTCCCTAATGACTCTGCACTAACTACCTGACGACTGAATTCAATTCCCATCATTTACCACCCTATTTGTTAACCAGTTTTTCCCATTCCTTTTTTAAATCTACGCTTTTCAGCTTGAATCCGTCACTTCTTGTCTCCCTAAATACTATTAGCCGTTCTAAGAACTTTTCAATGTCCATTATTGTTATCCCATCATCCGCTTTAAAATATTCACATTCAATGATCTTGTTGCTGTAACTTGGCATCTTTTTTTTTTAGATGAGTAAACCTTCATAAAAGTTACTTGGGTTTCGTCTTTCCTACCTCTATTGTGTTTCTTCGTATATAAGAATATAAGACGAAGTATATGTTACCTCCACGGCTGCACAATGGCGGGGAAGTGTAACCCTATACTGGGGGTGCCGATGGAGCTCAGCATCGATGTCTTCAATTTACACTCTGATCATTTCCCTAAGTGCCATACTGACAACGACATATAGGAGAATGTTCATCTATTCTCCAAACAGCGTATCGGCATTCACATCAGGCAATGGCAAGCACTTCACACAGGAACACCATAGAGGTACACCTCACGATCACTGATGACATACATGCGTCGCATCACCAAGCTGTGAATCCCTCAGAGGGCAGACTGAAGGGCATTCTGCTTCCAAAGTTTTCTGTAAATACATTTCTGCGGCATCCTTCACAGTCACACTCCTTAAAGTCCGCTTAATACCGTGATTATATCTGTATATATCTATCTAGCTAGCTAGCTTACAGATAGATAGATAGATAGATAGATATGTATATATAGTATATATAATATATATATATATTTTTTTTTTACAACAAAAAGGACTGGACAAGGGCACCAAAAAAATGGGTAACACAAAACCCGCTTAGTTGCCAGTCCCTATAAAGAAGACAGTAAGAGAATAGTATAAAAAAGAGGGGTGAGCCAATTTAGTTCGGGAGGTGTCTTGTTACTCTCTTTTGAAAAAGATTTAAGTCATAGGAAATTGGAAAATAGAATCAGGAAGAGAGTCCAGAGTTTACCAGGATAAGAGATGAAAGAGTAAAGACATGATTAACTCTTGCATTAGGAAGCTGGACAGAAAATAGGGATGTGAGAATGAGTTAGAACGTCTGTGCGCGAGTGCCGCGGGAGGAAAGGCGGCATGCAGTTAGCAAGTTCAGAAGAGTAGTGAGCATGAAAATAACGGTAGAAGAGAGCAAGAGAAGCAACATTGAGTCGGTGATTTAAAGATTGAAGACAGTCAGTCAGAGGAAGTCAGTCAGAGGAGGGGAGTTGATGAGACGAAAGCTTTTGACTCAACCCTGTTTAGGAGAGCTGTATGAGTGGATCCTCCCCAAATATGTGAGACATACTCCATACTTGGGCGGATAAGGCCCCTGTAGCGAGCAAGCAATTGGGAGGGAGAAAAAAAAGGACGCAGACGCCACAGGACCCCTAACTTCTTAGAAGCTGATTTAACAAGAGATGATATGTGAGATTTCCAGTTCAGATTTTTAGTAAAGGATAGTCCTAGAATGTTCATTGTAGAAGTAGGAGACAGTTGAGTGTCATTGAAGAAGAGGGGATAGTTATCTGGTAGGTTTTGTCGAGTAGATAGGTGAAGAAATTGGGTTTTGGAGGCATTGAACAAAACAAGGTTTGCTCTGCCCCAATCAGAAATTATAGAAAGATCAGAAGTTAGGCGCTCGGTGGCATCTCTCCGTGAATCACTTAGTTCCTGTTGAGTTGGACGTCTAATAAACGACGTTGAAAAATGCAGGGTAAAATCATCAGCGTAGGAGTGGATAGGACTTTGAGTTAGACTTAGAAGATCATTAATGAATAATAGAAAGAGAGTGGGTGATAGGACATAACCCTGGAGAACACCAATATTGATAGATTTAGGAGAAGAACAATGTCCGTCTACAGTAGCTGCAATAGAACGGTTTGAAAGGAAATTTAAGATGAAGTTACAGAGAGAATGATAGAAACCGAATGAGGGTAGTTTGGAAATTAAAGATTTGTGCCAGACTCTATCAAAAACTTTTGATATGTCAAGGGCAACAGCAAAAGTTTCACCGAAACCCCTAAAGGAGGATGACCAAGATTCAGTTAGGAAAGCTAGAAGATCGCCAGTAGATCGCCCTTTACGGAAACCGTACTGACGATCAGATAGAAGATTGTGAGCAAATAGATGCTTAAGAATCTTCTTATTAAGTATAGATTCAAAAACTATATGATCCGTATATATTATATATATATGAATCTGAGCGGCCTTCCGACTTAAGGGCCATTGTGCAACAGGCCGATATTCCGTGCGCAGTCCAGATTTGCAGTGGTCTATGTAGGGCCTATGTATGTATTCCTAATTGGAAAGAAATGATGCAAGATAGTGTACGTGATGAAATGTCTCCATCTGACCAGGAATTTCGGGAGTTTAATGCTAATAGTTCACATGTTGATGATTATCTGCATAGGTCATTTGATCTCTCCACGAATGTTAGTATACCTATCCTGGACGACCCCATATTTCATGATGAAGTGAACACCCAGATTGAGAGTATGAAGCTGAATAAAGTCTGTGGCCCTGACAGGGTTCCTCCTGGTATATTTCGAAGCCTCCCAGCACAATGGATATTCTTAATCACAGGTTTATTTAGCATGGTATTTACTTCTGCCTCTTATCCAGTTTCGTGGACTAATGCTAAATTGGTGACGATTTTTAAGAAAGGGAATCGTAGAGACCCAAAAAACTACAGGGGAATAAGTATCATGAACTCAATCGCAAAGCTCTATGATCTGATATTGTGCGCGAGACTGAACCAGTGGTTCAAGCCTTTTCGAGAGCAGGCGGGAGCGCAGAAGGGTCGCGCCTGCGTAGAACATATTGTCACCTTACGTCTACTAACAGACCTAGCTAAGAAAAAGAAAAGAATGCTTTATATATCATTTGTAGACTTCTCGCAGGCGTATGACCTTGTACCCAGAAGCGTGCTTTTCACTGTTTTGAAGAGGTTAGGTTGCGGGGCAGTAATGTTGGGGGCAATAGTTGCCATGTATAATGTTACTAACAGCATATTAGGAGCAGCATTGATTGCCACAACTATAGGAGTAAGGCAAGGTTCTCCTACATCATGTTTACTGTTTATCATCTACGTTAATTATCTAATTAAAATTGTAAAGGAAAATTGTGATTCAGATGGTTTTTGTCATGGTTACACTTTCGCGTTCGTACTCAATGAATACTTTAATGCGGTATTTATTAAAGAAGACGAAACTCCATTACCAGAACCAGTAAACATGATTGCAGGACTCGTAAGGGATAGACTGGTAATAGGAGAGATAACAGTAGACGAAATATCAAAGTATTTGCTGAAACTTGACCCAGCAAAATCCGTGGGGGTGGACGAAATCTCGCCGCGACTACTTCGCGAATGTCACAGTCAACTTTCGCTCCCATTAAAGATTATTTTCAATAAATCGCTAAGTGAAAAAAATGTTCCTAGTATGTGGAAATTAGCTAATGTTACACCGATATTCAAGAAAGGGAGTAGGAGCCTCGCAAGTAATTATCGCCCAATTAGTCTAACGTCCGTGATTGTTAAACTATTTGAGAAAATATTGCGGGATAAAATAGTGTCTTTTCTCGATGAAAATAACTCTATACTAAACTCCCAGCATGGATTTCGAAATAAGAGATCCTGCTTAACAAACCTACTGGATTTTTTTTAATGTCATTTATTCAAACTGGGACGCTAAAATTCCCTCGGATGTAATATACCTTGATTTTCAGAAAGCCTTCGATACAGTTCCACATAAGCGACTGTTGACCAAGCTAAGGGCACATGGCATAGGAGAGCAATTATGTTCATGGATTGGCGATTGGCTTTCAAATCGTAAACAACGGGTAGTAATAAATGGCGAGGCATCTGATTGGTTAGATGTCACTAGTGGGGTGCCTCAGGGCTCGGTCTTGGGTCCTACTCTTTTTCTGATATATATCAACGATCTGGACTGCGGACTTGTATCTAAAATATCAAAATTTGCAGATGACACCAAATTAGGCGGTAAAGCATATACTAGAGAAAACTGCGAACTCATAAAACGTGATCTCGACAAACTATCAGATTGGAGTAATAAATGGCTATTAAAATTCAATTCCGATAAATGTAAAGTAATGCATATAGGCAACGATAACCTCAAATATAACTATCAAATGCAAAATAAATCGTTAACTGAAGTACAGCAGGAAAAGGATCTAGGTGTCATCATCAGTAATGATCTGAAAACCAGTTCGCATTGCCTAGCTGCCAGTAAAAAGGCAAATATGATGTTGGGCTTTATTAAACGTAACTTTGAACATAAAACTCCGAAAGTAATGACACAATTATACACGTCCTTGGTTAGGCCGCACTTGGAATATGCCGTTCAATTCTGGTCGCCCTGTTTCGTAAAAGATCAAGCCAAATTGGAATCAGTGCAAAGAAGAGCAACCAAACAAATTCCATCTCTGCGAAATTCATCTTATGAAGAGAGACTGCGGAAACTTAATATGTTTTCCTTAAAGGATCGTAGAATCCGTGGGGACTTGATAGACACCTTTAAGATCCTAAAAGGTTTTGATGTCATTAATCAAGAGAACCTATTCGAGCTTTCAACTCAAGTGACAACAAGAAATAATGGTTTAAAACTAAACGGTCAACGTTGCATCACCGATCTCCGTAAAAATTATTTCAATGTTAGAGTCGTTGATCGATGGAACAAGTTACCAGCAAATGTTGTCGGAGCCAACACAATAACTACATTCAAAAACAGACTTGACGCGCACTGTAAAGTAAATGGGTATTGATAGTGCGAATTCGTATCTAGTCCCCCGTATCAATTAGTTGTAGTGGTAGTGGTAGTTGTAGTTAGTATTTTTCATATCCTATCATTCTGCACTATGAAACTTCCATGTTCCTATCCTCTCTAGGGACATGGTATCATTTTCCAACTGTTTTCTTACAAGTAGTTGATAGTTAGTAGTAAGTAGTTCAGCAGATACCCTCGCTATGGACCAATAGGTCTCCTGGTGTCTGTTACTCCTATGTAATCCTATGTAATCCTCTTCATTATACGCCCCTATTACCACCTCCTCCTCCTCTTCCTCTTGCTCCTCTTCATTATACGCCCTTATTACCTCCTCCTCCTCCTCTTCCTCTTGCTCCTCTTCATTATACGCCCCTATTACTAGGGCTGGGCGAGAACCGGTTCTGGAACCGGTTCCGACGGTTCCACCACGACTGGCTGGAAACCGGTTCTGATTCTGGAACCGGTTCCGCCTTAACGGTTCCTCAGTAATCTACATGACTTGACGGTAGCTATCAGTGGCGTACCCAGAATTTTGAAAAGTGGGGGGACAAACAAAACAAAACGGTTATACAAAAGTCGTGTTTTCACGGAAATAAGGCGAAGATTTTTTTTTTTTTGTGTGGATTAGGTAGGTAGGTATTTTGAATGAACATTCAACATACTTATGCAAAGAAAAAATGAGTCTGGACGAATACTTTAATATAACTAAGTTATATACTGGCAAGGATAAAAAAAAATCGTTTAAATTTTTTTTTTCGTTCGATGAATATATTTATTTATTATTATTTATTCTTTGCAAAAGGGGGAGGCATGGCTACACGCCCCCCCCCCCCCATGCCATGCCATGAAATGTGGACAACTGGTTGAGACGAAATGTGGACAACTGGTAGAGACGAAGTGTGGACAACGTGAACGGCACAGGTGTTGTGTAACTTGGATACTTTTCTCAGTTAAATGAAGCTTGTATTTGTATTAGTAATATGACTCATAGGCAGTGGCGTACCGCAAAGACTAAATATAATTAATAATTTATATATATATATATATATATATATATATATATATATATATATATATATATATTATATATATATATATATATATATATATATATATATTATTATTATATATATATATATATATATATAATAATATAAGCGAAAGTGTGTCTGTCTGTCTGTCTGTCTGTGTGTGTGTGTGTGTGGGGTGTGTGTGTGTGTGGTATAGGTTCCGCCCCCCGTGGCGCAATCACCTCACATGGCACATTTTTGGAACCGGGTTGACCAGGGGAAGGTCATAAGCCTACTTATGAGATGATTCGACCACTTTTTTTTTTCTTTTTTTTTAGCAGCCTATTAGCGATAATTGTGAAAAAAAAAGTGGGTTGCGAGAATTGGGGAAACCTTGATGTAGGGTGATGGGTAATGCGTGAGTGAATGGGTGGGGTGATGGGTAATGGGTGTGGGGTGATGGGTGAGTGAATGGGTTGGGGGTGATGGGTGATGGGTGAGGGAATAGGTGGGGGGTGATGGGTAATGGTAAATATAAGCGAAAATGTGTCTGTCTGTCTGTCTGTCTGTGTATGTGTGTGTGTGTGTGTGTGTGTGTGTGTGTGTGTGTGTGTGTGTGTGTCTGGTATAGGTTCCGCCCCCCATGGCGCAAACACCTCATATGGCACATTTTTGGAACCGGGTTGACCAGGGGAAGGTTTTAAGCCCAATTATGAGATGATCCGATCACTTTTTTTTTTTTTTTTAGCAGCCTATTAGCGATAATTGTGAAAAAAAAGTGGGTTGCGAGAATTGAGGAAACCTTGATGTAGGGTGATGGGTAATGAGTGAGTGAATGGGTGGGGTGATGGGTAATGGGTGTGGGGTGATGGTGAGTGAATGGGTGGGGGGTGATGGGTTGGGGGTGATGGGTGATGGGTGAGGGAATAGGTGGGGGGTGATGGGTAATGGTAAATATAAGCGAAAGTGTGTCTGTCTGTCTGTCTGTGTGTGTGTGTGTGTGTGTCTGGTATAGGTTCCGCCCCAGTGGCGCAATCACCTCATGTGGCACATTTTTGGAACCGGGTTGACCAGGGGAAGGTTTTAAGCCCAATTATGAGATGATCCGATATTTTTTTTTTTTTTTAGCAGCCTATTAGCGATAATTGTGAAAAAAAAGTGGGTTGCGAGAATTGAGGAAACCTTGATGTAGGGTGATGGGTAATGGGTGAGTGAATGAGTGGGGTGATGGGTAATGGGTGTGGGGTGATGGGTGAGTGAATGGGTGGGGGGTGATGGGTTGGGGGTGATGGGTGATTGGTGAGGAATAGGTGGGGGGTGATGGGTAATGGGTGAGTGAATGGGTGTGTGGTGATGGGTAATGGGTGAGTGAATGGGTGGGGGGTGATGGGTAATGGGTGAGTGAATGGGTGGGGGGTGATGGGTAATGGGTGAGTGAATGGGTGGGGGTAATACATACATTTCTACATCCATGATTTCAGGAAAGTTAGAAGGGGCTATCTGGAGAGTCCGTGTTTGGTGGGCCGCAGGCCCACCAAACACAGGTGGTGGGCCGAAGGCCCACCACCAATAGCCCTCCGCAGGAGCTAGCCAAAAAGTCCGCCCGGAGGGCGGTTTTGCGGCTAGTATATATATATTATATATATATATATATTATATATATATATATATATATATATATATATTTACATATTATATATAATATATATTTAAATATTATACATAATATAAATATATATATATAGATAATATATATAATATTATATATATATATTATATTATATATTATATATTATATATGTATAATACATATATATATATATATAATATATATAGGTATATATATATATATATATTTTTTTTTTTTTTTTATCTAATTTATATTTTTTTATTTTATATTTATATATGTACTTATTTTTTTATATATATTTATTGATGTTTTTTATTTACTGATTTTTTTTTCTTTTTATTTATATATATTTTTTAATTATAAGTTTTTTGTATTTTTTTATTTGCTATATTTTGTATTATTATTATTATTTTTTCAATTACCGGAACCGGTTCCGGACCGGTTCCAACGATTCCGAGAGTCTATGGAACCGGAACCTGCGGTTCCAAAATTAACGGTTCCTGCCCAGCCCTACCTATTACCACCTCCTCCTCCTCTTCCTCCTCTTCATTATACGCCCCTATTACCTCCTCCTCCTCCTCTTCCTCTTGCTCCTCTTCATTATACGCCCCTATTACCTCCTCTTCCTCCTCTTCCTCTTGCTCCTCTTCATTATACGCCCCTATTACCTCCTCCTCCTCCTCTTCTTCTAGTCTAGTTAAATTCTTTATATTTCCTCCTATAATCTTGTTCCATTAATAATTTCCTTGTATTTCGCCTCTTTCTCTTCCTACATTTCTAGCTCTGGTTTCCATTACTACACGCACGCACACACACACACACACACACCCTCTTAAAACACACTCATACACCCCTCGCTCGCCCTCTTAACAAACAAACCTCTCTCTCTCTCTCTCTGAAACACACACACACACCTCTCTCTCTGTCTCTCTCTGAACACACACACACACACACACACCTCTTAAAACACACATACACCTCTCTTTCTCTTAACACACAAACACCCCTCTCTCTCTCTCTCTCTCTCTCTTACCCACACGCACAGCTCTCTCTCTCTCTGAACACACACACACACACACACACCCTTACCAAAACAGCAGATGTAGAGCAGCAGGAACAGACGAAGGAGCAGCAGGAGGAAGACCGCCCGCCTGCACGCCCGCCCATCACCGCAGCCACGCCCGCAATGCCTCGCCCGCCCACCAAACCTCCGAGACTCACTGCTTCGATCCACTGCTTCGAAACCTTAACCCCTTCACGCCCAGATCTTTCCTTTACTATATAAAATCGTCTGTTGTCAGCCATAAAATTACGAAAAGTAACTAAATATACCAAATTAGTTAGTGGACACGGATACTAAACAGGTCATAGCTATAAAATATTGCTTATAGTCACAAAAAAATCATCTAATGGTACCCAAAATACAATGGAAATTACGTTCTGGGTCTCAAGGGGTTAACCACTCGTTCACCAAACACTAAGTCATTATGCACCACCAACACCACTACTAATGATCACCGTCACCACAAACGGTGAACTATACTTCATCAGAACATCAGAACTATACCCAGTTTTTTTTTACCAAGGCGAAAATTCTATTCTATCTTAAGGTCTCATGCTTAAAATGATGGCTATGTTTACCTGATAATATGGTTAACTATGATAAAATACAACTGACATTTAGAAGAAGTGTAGTATTCCCTTCTCATGCTTAAAATGATGCCTGTGTTTACCTGATAATATGATTAAGTATGATAAAAAAATACAACTGACATTTACAAGAAGCGTAGTATTTCCTTCTCCTGGCATCAAGTATCAGGCAGTAAGCAGCAAGGGGGCAGCATTTTTCACCTCGTTAACCCCTTCACGCCCAGATTTTTCCTTTGCTATATAAAAATCGTCTGTTGTTAGCCATAAAACTACGAAAAAGTAACTAAATAAACCAAATTAGCTAATGGACAAGGATATTAAACAGGTCATATCTATATAATATTACTTATCTTCATTAAAAACGTCGAATGGTGGTTATATTACAATGAAAATTACGTTCTGGGCCTCAAGGAGTTAAAATATATAGACTATAAGATAAACAGATAGATTAACACTTATGCTTCACTTCTAAGGGAAAGATTCGTTTGCCAATGGTACTTACAGACAAGGGCGATCATTGGCTGGGACTCTCGGCGACTTCCACGAGGCGCCCGCTCATTGGTCGCCGCTTGTCGTGACGAGTTCCATAGATGCTTCACGACTCAACGACATGGTAACAATTAAATAAATGTACAAATAATAATAAAAATTAAAAATAATAAAAACAACAACAAAAATACTACTACTACTACTACTACTTAACACCACCACTAGTACTACCATTACCACCACAGCTATCACTACTACTACTACTACTTATCACCACTACTACCACACACTCACTCACTGCCCGGGCGCCGAGGTGACCGGACGTGTACCTCCGCTGCTGTCTGTTCTGGGTGTGCTGCGAGGTGTGTGCCTACTATTTTCGGAGCTGTCGGGCAGGGTAGGCGCGCATGGCGTACTCTGGCCCTGCCACCGTCTCGGACGTTGAGGGCGACCTGGCGATGAGTGATGACGACACTACCTATGATGGTGCCTTTCCAGCCCTCCTACATCAGGGCCGAGCTGCCCCTGTCGCCCCTAACAAGCGCCCCGTGGCTGACGTGCTGAATACTAGTGGTGAGTCCCTGTGCCCTGCTTCGAAAACCCACTAGCACCGGGCAGCTGTTACTGGCCAGCGCGAAGTGCTTCGGCAGTCTTCTCTTCAGCGGCCTCTGCAGACCCTGTCACTCAAGCCTGCGCCTTCGCCTCCTGCTTTCGCTCCTCGTGATGCGTACGTCAAGCTGATCTTCGAGGGGTCCCCTTCTGTTGATACGAAGCTCCGGTGGCTGGCGGAGGTCAACCGGGCGTTCCTGCTTGACCGGGATTTGGCGGAAGTGAAGATGTCGGCGGTCACCTCTCGCTTAGTGTATGTCTCACGGCAACGCATGGACATCGTGGACAGGGTAAGGGCTGGTGAGTTTCTTTCCCTCCAACTCGATGTTCAGGATTCCCCGGGGAGGCCTCGGAAATACCCTAGTTACCTCCTCACCCGCTACCCTTTGTGTATGGACCCTTCTCTTGCCAAGGAAATCACTGGGGTGTATTTGGCTCGTCGCTTCCGTCAGAATGGCCTCCCGATAAACAGGATTGTCATCGTTTGGAGTCTCCCAGAGCCACCTCCCCTGACGTTCTCGTTCAGCTTCCTCCCTTGCCTTCCTCCCTGTGAGGTTCGTCAGTTGGACTACGACCGACCATTGTGCTATAGGTGCTGGGGTTTTGGCCATAAATCCGGTATTGCTCGGCCCCGGAGAAGTGTGCCTGGTGTGCTGGTGAGCACGACTCCCGCACCTGTCCTCACCGTGCACCGCCACCGCTGGATGCTGCTGCCTCATCGACATCTCCCCCACCGATTGCGGACACCTCCAACTGGAAATGCCCTCGCTGTCAGGAGCCCGGTGTCAGCGCTTGGCATGGCTGCCCTCGACGCCGACCCACACCCCCAGCCACTGGGCGTTCGCGACCTCCACCACCTCCACCGCGCCACGACACACCTTCCGTCCCCGCTGCCGCTTCTGAGTCTACGCAGGTGACTGCCCTCCGTGCTGCTGTAATCAAACTCACGTCTCGGTGTGCTTCGGTAGAGTCACGACTAGAGGCCATTGAGACTCGCTTCGCTGCCTTGGCTACCAGTCACGCTAGTACGGAGAGCTCGTTATCCTCGATTGTGGAGGCGCAACAGGTGGTTATCTCTACCGTGTCCACTTTGACCGAAAGACTGGATGTTCTTGCCTCTACCATTGACAAGCTGTGTGCCTCGCCGGCCCACTCCCGCAACTCAGCTCAAGCCACCACCGCTACCTCGCCAGGATCCCGTACATTGCAGAGGGCTGTTCGATAGACGGCGTAAGTTGCATATTATATCTTGGAATGCCTGCGGCATAACAGGTTTTGGCAAACTCACTGCCCTTCATGCATATATTTCGCACCATCACCCAGAGATTATTTTCATACAAGAAGCTTTTGTGGGCCATCCTCCTCTTGGCAGGGAAGCTCCTGCGCTCGCCGGCTATGTCTCCTATGTCCACATAGTCAGGAATGGTCTCATTGCTTACGTCCACTCCACTGTGCAACATCAGCTCCTCCGCTGTTCCGGGGACCCGGACACAACCTATCAGCTTCTGGAAGTGACTGTGGGGACAGGCAAGATCAAGTTGTGTAATGTTTACTCGGCTCCTACCAGACTTAATGTTCTCGCTCTTCCTCTTCCTACGGCTTGTGGTATGGTGCTCATCGGGGACTTTAACGCACGCCATCCTGAGTTAGGTGACCTTTCAGGTAATTCCAACAGAAATGGGCTCAAGCTGCTTCAGTTCGTCCTGCGTCACCACCTCACGCGTTGGGACTGCGGCGGTGCCACTCACTCTCGCGGTGGAACCCTGGACCATATACTCACATCACACCTAGTGGCAGCCAATGTTAAGTGTTCCTCAGTCCCTGCCCTATTTTCTGATCATGTTGCCCTCAGCCTCCACTATACAGTATCACCAGGACATACCCCTCTACACACTCGTGCTCGTTTCGTCATTCCTCCAAAGTACTGTCCGAATTACATTGCGTATATGTCTACCCTTCTTCCTACATTTGATATGGGGTCCCCAGAGGCTTTGTATTCTAGTATTGTACAAGCTACTCATGACTTTTACACCCGATATGTCTCCAGACCAGGCCTCAGGCGACGCCCCGGGGCCCGTTCTTGGACGCTTGATGCGCGTATCCTTGAGGCGGTTAGGGTGGCCGAGGCCGATGGTCTACTCTTCCAACAGAACCCGACTCCTCACCACCTCCACGGATATCAAGAATCCAGAGACAACCTGGTGGCGCTTCAACGCTGTGTCAGGACAGAGTCGTGGCGGAACTTCACGGGGGGCATAAATCACCAGACGAGCGTTCAGTCCATGTGGCGCGTCATCAACAAGGTGATTCGGAAGAAGCCCGCCACTGCCCTCCACCACAGTCCGGGTGAGCTTGCCCAACACCTCATTGAATCCTGGTCTACTCAGTCGCGGGTAAACAACCTTCCTAACCATGTTCAACAGGCCCTTTCTACCCGAGTAGGTCCCCGTGCGCTTCGCTTGATGGGAGCACTGCTGGTGACCAACGACGAGGACAGCATTGAGTTTACCAGGGATGAACTAACCCGTGCCCTAACACGGGGAAAGGCCACATCGCCCGGGGACGATGGAGTTACTTACTCTGTCCTCCGTCTCCTTCATAAAGTCCCCGGTGACCCTCTGCTACGTCTGTATAACCTTTGTTACAGTCAGGGATGTGTGCCTCCAGACTGGACTTGCAGTACTATTGTGCCTGTTCCGAAGATTCGTTCTGATAAATTCAGACCTGTCTCACTGACATCATGTTTCAGTAAGGTAATGGAACGCATCTTACTCAATCGGCTCATGTTCCGGTTGGAGGAGCAGCTTTCACCCCGACTGTTTGGTTTCCTGCCAGGACGAAGCACTCACCATTGTCTCGTCGACCTCTACTCTCGCCTCTCATCTAACAGTGTGGTTGCATTTATTGATCTGAAGAGTGCGTTTGATGTTGCGAACAAAGACGTCATTCTGGATCAACTAGTTGACTTTGGTGTTATGGGGCGTCTCTTAAAATGGATACGGGTCTACCTCGGCTCCAGGACCTCCAAAGTATTCTTTAAGGGTGTTTATAGTATCCCTCGAAGCTTCGAATTAGGGACTCCACAGGGCGGTGTTCTCAGCCCGTTCCTTTTTAATATCCTCATGCATCGGTTACTCTCTCTTTTACCTACCACCCCGGGAACATCGGTCACCTGTTATGCTGATGACATTTGTATCCATTCTACCTCCCCAGGCGATCTACAGCGTCATCTTGACTCATTCTTCATGGCAGCTTCCGCTTGTGGTCTGATGATTTCTCCCGAGAAGAGTCGAGTGTTCTCTCTCCGCCGGCAAGGTTTGCTTCCAGTGTTCTCGATCGGTGCCTGTATCATCCCGCTCTGCACGCAGTATGTCTACCTTGGAGCCCCAGTCCGGATCCCTCGAGCCACCCCAGCACAACGTGTTCACCCTGTCATCCGAGGCCTCCTGGATCGGCTTCAGAAGCGCTTCGCTCCTCTCAAGTCACTCGCCACCAAAGCAGACGGTATTTCTATACCCTTAGCTAGAACTCTTTACGTGTCGTTCATACGCTCGGTAGTTGACTACCTCTCCCCTGCCTTAATTCAGCTTCCCAGGACTTCCCTGGTGCCCTTAGAGAGGTTTCAAAACAATGTAATGAGATTTATTTTAGGTTGTTCCCTGTCAACTAGGATAGTTAATATGCAGACAGAACTTAAGCTTCCCCCCATCACTGAGAGGATCCACTCAAACGTCTCATATCTCACTATCAAATGTCTCCGTTCTCCCCGTCTCGCCCCTCATTATTCTCGTGTTATTAGGACTGCCCTGGGACCTCCCTCACCCATACCCCGAATCCAGCCTGGTGGTCGCACTCTTATCAAAACTGTGTGTTCTCTCCTCCTTAGACTTAATGTTACCGTTCCTGAGGAGGTTTTTGTTCCTGGTCCTCCACCCTGGCTGGCTCCCGTCCCGGCGGTTCGCTACACTCCAACTTCGAAGGCGGCACTCCCCGTCTTGCAGCGGCAAGCTTGCTCTGGAGGCGATAGAAGCGGCGTCCTCCTCTGTCCCGGTGTCACACCGCGTCTACACCGATGGTTCCTTACAGTCAGATGGTCGGGCGGGGAGCGCGGTTTTCTCCCCTGACATGGAACCGCCGGGGGGAGGATGGGTTGGCCGACGCCTACCTGCCTGCTCCAGCTCTACGTTCTGTGAGCTGCAGGGTGTCCTTGATGCTGTAACACTCCTTTGTCAGAGAGGACTCAATGGGGTGGTGATATGTGACTCGCAGTCAGCCCTTCAGTCTCTTACGGCTCCGAAACCTTGTTCCCAAATTGTTTTACAAGTCTTGACTCTGTTAACGGTAGTGTTTGAACGTTCATTGGATATTATTTTTTTGTGGATCCCTTCACATGTGGGCCTCTCCCACAGCGACACAGTGGACAGTTTGGCGAAGGCAGCCTGTGGTCAACCGCCCAACGGTAACGGGCCGTCACCCTCTCTGCTCTGTTATCGGGCAAGGCTCCGCTCGGACGCTCTGCTCTCCACAGCCCGTTCTAGGGACACCCAGAGAGGCGATAGTGTCTCGATCCAGCACTGTGACATTATTCGTGCACACCGTTATAAGTATCGTCGTCGGGGCCTCATGGTTCGCAGGCACAATGTGGTCTCGGCTCGGCTGCGGCTTGGTTACCGGCCCGTGTGGCAAGTTGCTGGTATGGCTGAGGAGCCTCACTTTACATCCTGCCAACTGTGTGATGCACCCTCTTCCAACACTTTGGCACACTATTGCCTCCACTGTCACGTGGTACGTGACATGCTGCCGCGAGGACTGTCGCTCACGGAAATATGCCGCTTCCTGCTCGTGCACGACAACTTGGACACCATCCTTGTTCGCCACCCACGATTCGGTGGCTGCTGAGTAGTGCCCTGCAGGTCACTGTGATTCCTTTTGTTGTGTGTATTGTGTTTTGTTGTGTGAGTCTTTGTGTGTGTAACAATATGTATTGGGCTTCATGTTTCTTGTCTTGTCTTGTCATATTTCATGTTTATTATCCTTATATAAGGTCCTGGGTCATTTACTCTGTTCACTTGTGTATTTGAGTGCCTGCCGCCTGTGCATGGGCGTAATATTAATCAAAACAAAAAATCTCTCTCTCTCTCTCTCTCTCTCTCTCTCTCTCTCTCTCTCTCTCTCTCTCTCTCTCTCTCTCTCTCTCCTCTCTTCTCTCTCTCTCTCTCTCTCTCTCTCTCTCTCTCTCTCTCTCTCTCTCTCTCTCTCTCTCTCTCTCTCTCTCTCTCTCTCTCTTAATTATACAGCATGCAATTATAATATATAATAAATTAATCTTATACTGTTTCCACCCTCTCTCTTTCTCTCTCTCTCTCTCTCTCTCTCTACAAATGTATTATTTAAATAAAGTCACGCACAATATCTGCCCACAAAATGAGCAAGTTACCCGTAAATATTGTGTGTGGACGTCTGAGTATAAGCGTGGCCACCGAGATGATAAGGCCTGGTGGATCGCCCGTGACGTCACACCATAAGGATACAACCGAGACCACCGAGAGACAAGGCCTGGTGGATCGCCCGTGACGTCACACTATATGGATACAACCCGCTCCGCTCCCCGTACAAGTTTACCTACCTAATATAATGTTTATCAGTATAAAAGATATACTGTTATCTTCGGAAATGTTTGTTCTATAATATTATCAAATAAAAAACCGTAAAACACACAAAGAAAATGCCATTATGAGACTTTCAAGAAATATGCATTAACTTAAACTCTTCGCCATTTAATATTTTGCTCGCAAACATTTTACATGGAGAATATCAATAGAAGCGGAGTTTAATTAGCTTTCTATTGATATATTTCGTTTAGTGATAAATGAATTAGCGGCATGCATAAATTAGCGTTAACTAAATATAAAAAATCATGAAATCGGATAATTTCCTACCTAATATATGTTTATCAGTATAAAATATATTCTGTTATCTTCGGAAATGTTTGTTCTATAATATTATCAAATAAAAAACCGTAAAACACACAAAAAATATGCCATTATGAGACTTTCAAGAAATATGCATTAACTTAAACTTTTCGCCATTTAATATTTTGTGCAAAAAACTTTTTACATGAAGAATATCAATAGAAGCGGAATTTAATTAGCTTTCCATTGATATATTTCCTTTTCTGATAAATGAATTTGAACCATGCATAAATTAGCGTTAACTAAATAAATAACATCATGAAATCGGGTAAATTACCCGATTTCATGATGTTATTTATTTAGTTAACGGTAATTTATGCATGATTCAAATTCATTTATCAGAAAAGGAAATATATCAATGGAAAGCTAATTAAATTCCGCTTCTATTGATATTCTCCATGTAAAACGTTTTTGCACAAAATATTAAATGGCGAAAAGTTTAAGTTCATGCATATTTCTTGAAAGTCTCATAATGGCATTTCTTTAGTTTGTTTTACGGTTTTTTATTTGATAATATTATAGAACAAACATTTCCAAAGACAACAGTATATATTTTATACTGATAAACATATATTAGGTAGGAAATTACCCGATTTCATGATTTTTTATAAATAGTTAACGCTAATTTATGCATGCCGCTAATTAATTTATCACTATGCGAAATATATCAATGGAAAGCTAATTAAACTCCGCTTCTATTGATATTCTCCATGTAAAATGTTTGCGAGCAAAATATTAAATGGCGAAGAGTTTAAGTTAATGCATATTTCTTGAAAGTCTCATAATGGCATTTTCTTTGTGTGTTTTACGGTTTTTTATTTGATAATATTATAGAACAAACATTTCCGAAGATAACAGTATATGTTTTATACTGATAAACATTATATTAGGTAGGTAAACTTGTGCGGGGAGCGGAGCGGGTTGTATCCTTATGGTGTGACGTCACGGGCGATCCACCAGGCCTTATCATCTCGGTGGCCACGATACAACCCGCTCCGCTCCCCGTACAAGTTTACCTACCTAATATAATGTTTATCAGTATAAAAGATATACTGTTATCTTCGGAAATGTTTGTTCTGTAATATTATCAAATAAAAAACCGTAAAACACACAAAGAAAATGCCATTATGAGACTTTCAAGAAATATGCATTAACTTAAACTCTTCGCCATTTAATATTTTGCCCGCAAACATTTTACATGCAGAATATCAATAGAAGCGGAGTTTAATTAGCTTACCATTGACATATTTCGTTTAGTGATAAATGAATTAGCGGCATGCATAAATTAGCGCTAACTAAATATAAAAAATCATGAAATCGGGTAATTCTCCAACCTAATATATGTTTATCAGTATAAAATATATCCTGTTATCTTCGGAAATGTTTGTTCTATAATATTATCAAATAAAAAACCGTAAAACACACTAAAGAAATGCCATTATGAGACTTGCAAGAAATATGCATGAACTTAAACTTTTTGCCATTTAATATTTTGTGCAAAAACTTTTATACATGGCGAATATCAATAGAAGCGGAATTTAATTAGCTTTCCATTGATATATTTCCTTTTCTGATAAATGAATTAGAACCATGCATAAATTAGTGTTAACTATATAAATAACATCATGAAATCGGGTAATTTATATTTCTTGAAAGTTTCATAATGGCATTTTCTTTGTGTGTTTTACGTTTTTGTATTTGATAATATTATAGAACAAACATTTCCGAAGATAACAGTATATCTTTTATACTGATAAACATTATATTAGGTAGGTAAACTTGTACGGGGAGCGGAGTGGGTTGTATCCTTATGGTGTGACGTCACGGGCGATCCACCAGGCCATGTCTCTCGTTGGTCTCGGTATAAGCCCCTCCCACACCCCCGCTCTCACCGCGCGCTGATTGGTTCTAATTTCCCCTGATCCCGAACAGCAATAGACTTCGGCCCGCTGCAACCCGGGTTAGACTGCAACCCGTGTTGTGAACCGAGCGTGCTTCCCCTTACACCACGGAGTACCCATGTGTGTGTGTGTGTGTGACTGTGTATGTGTGTGTGTGTGTGGTGTGTGTGTGTGTGTGTGTGTGTGTGTGTGTGTGTGTGTGTGTGTGTGTGTGTGTTAACACCTCAGATAAGACTGACCCCTTGTATCTTTACCATCTATTTTGAAGGAAATCGCGTTTCACGTGCCTCCGTCTACGGCTCTACGCCTTTAAAATAATAACAATAATAATAATTAAAAATAAATTATGAAAGTATTATAATAATAAAAACAACAATAATAATAATAATAATAATAATAATAATAATAATAATAATAATAATAATAATAATAATGTCAATGGTATTAATGGTAATAAGTTACAATAATAATAACAACTCAGATAAAATAATCATAACAATAATAGTGATACAAACAATAATATTGATAACAATAATGATAATAATAATCAAAATGATAATAATAATAATAATAATAATAATAATAATAATAATAATAATAATATTGATAATGATCATAATGATAATAATAAAGATACTGATACTATCATCATACTACCTAGATGTACACACAGTACACACACACACGGCTACTCCTATAGTATATATTAGATTACTGATGCAAAAAAAGAAATGGCCTACGCCAAATAATATTTTATTTTAGGGGAGTCTATGCTGTACGGTAGGGGTTAAGAATTGTAAAAAAAAAAAAAAAATGGCCTACGCCACATAAAACTTTATGTTAGGGGGGTCTATGCTGTACGGTAGGGGTTACGAGTTGTAAAAAAAAAAGAGACGGCCGACGCCAGGGGCGGATTTATGGTGTGCGAGGCCCTATATAGGCCGGTACGTGGGAGTGCGGGGCCCTGAATGAAATGTGGGGTAAAATTCTAGAGTCCTTTCCAGCCCTTATTAGTTTCTGTTTTCTCCAGACTTTCACAGATCCCTTCAGATACCCCTAAAACGTAATTATAAAGTGGGGGAGAGATGCCCCTTCAACGCCCCCTCCCCCCTATATTACCCCCGCCCTGGCCCCCAAAATAAAATTTCTAACATAACCTCACTACAACCTAACCAATAACCTCCTAATGAGATCTAAGGGTGGGAAAGGACTACAATTTTACCAAGTTAGGTTAGGTTAGGTTAGTAATTTATTTTTTATTTTCTAATCTCTCCCCCACTTTATTATTACGTTTTAGAGGTATCTGAAGGGATTTGTGAAGGTCTGGATAAAATAAAACCACTAATAAGGGCGGGAAAGGACTCTAGAATTTTACCAAATGTCGTTCAGATTTCATATTAGTTTGATTGAAACTTTTTCCACCCATATTTTACATTATATTGGTACTAATTTGTGGCATATTATGGTACATGCAATGTAACAGTGTTCGAGCAAATAAGAAATGTCCAGCATTCAGATTTTCATTGAAAACATATTTTTTCCTCTGGGGTGCGGGGCCTAGGCCATAGTTTACTCGGTCCCCCCTTAAATCTGTCAATGGCCGACGCCACAGGAAACCTTATTTTAGGGGGGTCTATGCTGTACTGTGGTCTGTGGTAACCCGGGAGTCACACTAGCCCTGTGTCCCGGGGTAACGGGTTCTCACCCACCACAGGCTCTAAGGGCTAATGCCACGGAGATGAGCACCGCATGCCACGCGCAGCTAAGCGTATGCTCCCATCTTTACCTTACCTTTACCTATGCTGTACGGTAGGGGTTAATAATTGTAAAAAAAGAAATGGCCGACGCTATAGGAAACTTTATTTAAGGGGAGGGGCGATGCTGTAGAGGTTAATAATTGTCTGAGAATGGACAAGTAAAAAAACACACGAAAAAAAAAAAATCCGATACCGGTAATACCGGTATTCCTGTACGGTATCGGTATACCGGTATTCCTGTACGGTATCGGTATACCGGTATCGTAATTGATGCCGGTGTGAGGACGTACCGGTATTACTCCCGCAGACCGGTATCGGCAATACCGGTATTTTCTTGATACCGCACAACCCTAGGACTCCAGAGCTAGGGTTGGTCTTATCTTATAGTGCACTGTAAAGGAAAACGGGGCTGTGGTGTGTGTGACTAAAACTTGTGTATAGGGTAGAACAAGAAGTGACGGATTCAAACTGGAAAACCGTAATTTATAAAGGAAATAGGGAAAAACTGGTTCACAAATTGGGTAGTAAATGATTGGAATGGACTCAGTCGTCAGGTAGTTAGTGCTGAGTCAATAGGGAGTTTTAAAAGGAGGCTGGACAGTGTTATGGATGGGGATGAAAGGTGGATGTAGGTAGTGTTAAGTAACAGGAACTACCACGTGTAGGTCTCCCACTCACTCTCCCAGCCTCTTGTAGCCTCCTTATTGTCTTATGTTCATATGTTATCCTTCAATAGTTATCAATTCAAAAAATATTTAATAAGAAACGCAATTCATTTATGAAGTAGCGTAAATACAAAAGGAGAGTAATTAATAATAACGGATACTAGATTCATTGTGTTACTCATAAACGTAAACTATTTGAGTGTGTGTGTGTGTGTGTGTGTGTGTGTGTGTGTGTGTGTGTGTGTGTGTGTGTGTGTGTGTGTGTGTGTGTGTGTGTGTGTGTGTGTGTGTGTGTGTGTGTGTGTGTGTGTGTGTGTGTGTGTGTGTGTGTATGTGTGTGTGTGTGTGTGTGTGTGTGTGTGTGTGTGTGTGTGTTATAAACTATCGATAAACACAGTATAGTCACAAAAAAGAGTATCGTTGTACACCTAACAAACACACACTGAGAGAGTCGTGTGCATCTCCCTAACAATTCGGCATTATTAGCGCTGGACCTTTGGCTGTATCCATAAACAATATATTAATAAGACTGCCTCCCTTTGTTGTCCTCGAGGGGTGATTAAGTGGCTCTTATGTGCACTGATTACAACGGGGAGGCTGGACTAAAGCTTCAAAACAGTGGCTGGAAATATTAATGGGCCCCAGACATAACTACGTCACGGTTTGTTTACATCGGTGCATTGTGGGGATAAGGCGGGGTCGCCGCGGGTGGACCTACGAAGGGAAAACTACGGTGATGGAAGAATTTCGAGTTATTTTGCACGAAATTGATATTCCAGGTGCTATATTACTGTGCTCTGTTCACGCTGACAACACTATAGAGAAGACCTGAGGTAATGGCTGATGTGCAGAGGCTTCTAAACCACGAAAACAGAGTCATAACAGAGCCTCGTCAAAAGGTAAGCAGCTGGTAGGTACGTAATGTGTCCCTACCACTTGCTTACTCCTTAATGAGACTCTGCTGTGACTGTTTTCCTGGTTTAGAAGCCTTTGCACATCAACCATCACCTCGGGTCTTCTCTATGTTGTCAGCGAGCACGGAAATATAGCACCTGGAATATCAATTTCGCCCAAAACAACTCGAAATTGTTTCATCGTCGTAGTCTTTTCTTTGTAGGTTGTACATTTTCATGGTTATGATAGTATTAAAATACCTTATTAATTGAGTTCCTTTTGTTGTCTTTCCTCATAATAAGTAGTGGTACATCAAGGTGTAAGTGTTACTTGACGAGCCAGTGAATACTCTTGAGTCTATACCAACATCACCAACCTTTGCTTTGATTTATCTTAATACTCCATCTATAAACAAGTTGCATAACCACCGTGACATTACTCATCCTTGCCTCATGGTACCTGGTACTGTCGTCTACCGATATTTTTATCCCTACACAATTCGGGAAAACTCGCCGACGGTAATGGTTAGGTTAGATTTTACTTTGATTTATCTTATTACTCCATCCATAAACAAGTTGCATAACCACGGTGACATTACCCATCCTTGCCTCATGGTACCTGGTACTGTCGTCTACCGATATTTTTATCCCTACACAAATCGGGAAAACTCGCCGACGGTAATGGTTAGGTTAGATTTTGCTTTGATTTATCTTATTACTCCATCCATAAACAAGTTCCATAACCACGGTGACATTACCCATCCTTGCCTCATGGTACCTGGTACTCTCGTCTACCGATAATTTTATCCCGACACAAATCAGGAAAACTCACCGACGGTAATGGCTAGGTTAGATTTTGCTTTGATTTATCTTATTACTCCATCCATAAACAAGTTCCAAAACCACGGTGACATTACCCATCCTTGCCTCATGGTACCTGGTACTCTCGTCAACCGAAATGCTCGTACCTACACAAATCGGGAAAACTCGCCGACGGTAATGGTTAGGTTAGGTTACCGTTAGGTTAGGTAAAGGTCAGTTAGGTTTGGTATTCATAATCACAGGTAAAAGCTTATTAGCTATACAGACATACTCCACTCCATACACACTCTTTAACCCTTCAATACATCCCACATTCCCTCCCAGTCTACTCTGTCATATGATTTGGTATTAGTCCAGATGACCACCGAACTCACTTTGGTGGACGAAACTATTTTTTTCTGGTGTGTTTTTATGTGTTTTGAATGAATCTGCAAAGATTGTCCCAATTTTTTTTTTTTTTTTTTTTTTTTTTTGTAAAGGTTAGTTTTATTTGTTTTCGTTTCTTTTGTTAGGTAGAGGTTAAGTTAGGTTAGGTATAGGTTAGGTATGGATTAGGTTAGGTTTAGGTTTAATTTTGTTTTGTCATTTTTGCAAAAAAAAAAAAAATAATAATAATAAAAAAATTGCGACAGAAACGGTTAGCAGATTCATTCATTCATTGTGTGTGTGTGTGTGTGTGTGTGTGTGTGTGTGTGTGTGTGTGTGTGTGTGTGTGTGTAACCATGGTCTTGTCCATGCGAGCTTGACTCGCGATCGTCAGTTTTGCCCTCCCGGAGAGAGCTTGGAACTATAATTAAAATTTGACCGATCTATGGGTAATCCTGGAACCTCACACGCCACACACCCATCCCCTTGCTCAAGGGAGACAGAAACCGCCTGAATTTCTCAGTGAAAAATCCCCGGGAACAAGGGGCGCCGAGGATCGAACGTCCGACCATAGAATTGGGCGTGACGCTCTAATGTTTAATCTAAAACACCAAGCCACTCAGGTGGCATCCAGTAGTATCACAGGTGTGTGTATTCATCTAGTTGTATTTTACAGGGCCTCAGCTACACTCTTATGACCCCGTCTCCATATCTACATTTTCATTTTGCTTCCTTAGTGCTTACTCCTACTGTTGGCCGAAACCATGATTACGGGAGACAGGACACAACCCCGGGCAACACTTTTCCCAAGTCCTCGCGGGTTTGGTGCAGCCACTGTGATATTTGGTCCACAAAAATTCGCGGTTACGTTAGGTTACAGTTAGCAAAGGTTAAGTTTCTTGATCAACTTTTGGTAACTTAGTGTGGGAATCACAATGAGGGTATTTTCGACAAATCATGTGGTTAGTTTCGGAGCTACAGCCAAGCGTAGAGCAAGTGAGGCAGCTGAGTGGTTGCACCAAAAGCAGGACTTATGAAAAGTGCCACCCGGCTAACACCAGGTATTCATTCACTGCTGGGTGGACAGGGGCTCTGGTTTGAAGGAGACCGCCCATCTTTCTCTGCTCCACCAGGGAATTGAACCCGAGACTTCTTGGTTGTGAACCGAGCGTGCTAGCCAATACACTACTGAGCATCAATTGGTGTGTGTGTGTGTGTGTGTGTGTGTGTGTGTGTGTGTGTGTGTGTGTGTGTGTGTGTGTGTGTGTGTGTGTGTGTGTGTGTGTGTGTGTGTGTGTGTGTGTGTGTGTGTGTGTGTGTGTGTGTGTGTGTGTGTGTGTGTGTGTGTGTGTGTTTGTGTATTCATCTAGTTGTATTCATCTGGTTGTATTTTACAGGGCCTGAGCAACGCTCGTATGGCCCCGTCTCCATATCAACATTTGTATCATTCATCCTTAGTGCTTAGTGTTGGCCGAAGCCAGCACCCCGGAGAGCAGGTCACAAACCCCGGCTAACACCCGGTACCCATTCACTGCTGGGTGGACAGGGGCTCGGGTTTTTAAGGAAACAACTCATCTGTTTCCGCTCTCTCTCTCTCTCTCTCTCTCTCTCTCTCTCTCTCTCTCTCTCTCTCTCTCTCTCTCTCTCTCTCTCTCTCTCTCTCTCTCTCTCTCTCTCTCTCTCTCTCTCTCTCTCTCTCTCTCTCTCGCAGCTCATCCTTTAAGTCCATTAGAGATAAGTGAGAGAAACTGAGCGAGATAATAAGTCATGAAAAAATCCTTTGCCCTAATCAACGAATGAAAAATAGAGTAATGAAGAAGAAAAAGAAAGAATCGACATATATGAAATGAATAACGAATGAAATTGCAAATAATAATAATCATTTTTTTTTCTCGCCCGGAGGCATACAGACAAAAAACAAAGCAACAAGAACACGCCAAGTAGTAAACTTATGTACTAGAGCAAAAACAGACAACAAGAACAAAGTACAGGCACATTAGGGAGCATAGTATCAACGTACATAGAAAAGCATACATGGACACCTGTGCTACCCCACATGCTGCACAAACAGCAGACCCAGCCACCGCTGTTGTATAGGTCCACATACATAGGCCGAGCTCTGTCTGACGGAGGTGATGATGGAGTTCGTAGAGAGCTCTACCCTACTCCTTAAACTGAACACGGAGTGTCGACGGATCACATCCAAATTGTTCACCCCGGTCCTAGCGAAAGCCAGGGACGAGCTGCACCGCCTGGATAGCCCCAGAAGCCTCTTAAGGATGTCATTGTGACAAACCTTAAGGCGGTTCATAGTGGCCACCTTGTACCGCGACCACAGCCAGTTGCAGTATATAGAGTAGCAGTGACTCCTGAATAACTCCAGCTTCACCTCTCTGCTACAGTAGGAGAATTTCCTCTGTAGAGTATTTCCCACGACAAGAAGCTTGGTGGTCTGCTTGATGATATCGTCATCAGTCATGTCGTGGGATATAACATGGCCTAAGTATGCGAATCTATCCACAACAGTGAGGGCAGACCCACCGAGCCATGCTGTTTTCAGGAAATTCACCTGAGCGCGTGCCGGTGATACTACCATGTACTCTGTCTTAGTGGTGTTGTAGATAATGTCATGCTTGGCAGCATACACCTGACACACATTGATAAGGTCCTGCAACGCATCCGCAGTGGGTGCGAGCAGTACCATATCATCAGCATAGCTCAGTGAGTTGATGCACCCATCATGTATGTGGCAGCCGATACCTGTATCACGAAGGTTAGCACTGAGATCATCCGTGTACACATTGCACAGGTAGGGGGATAAAATCCTCCGCTGCCGAATACCATTGGCAGTACTAAAGGACAGCGAGAAGGAATTACCCCACTTAACAGTATATTCCTGGGTAGTGTACCAGTACATTAATAAATTAACAATGTACCCAGGTGTACCTCTGACGAGAAGTTTATGAAAAAAGCTTCCAGTAATTCACTCTGTCAAAAGCCTTTCTGCCATTCAGGAAACACAGATAAACAGGTGAATTTCTGGAAGTGTAGTAATGAACGATATTCTTCAATGTCCACACACACATCTGAGTGCCAAGGCCTTTCTTATAGCTGAACTGATTGGCGAATGTATACAGGTAGGCCTCAAGACGATGGAGCACCACTTTCTCCAGCACATTGGACAGAGGGGTCGCTATGGCAATGGGCCTGTAATTGCCAGAGTTAGCAGGGTCCTTCACTTTGCTCATAAGTAAAGGCACTATAAGCACTGCCAAGACCTGACTGGGTATGTACTGATGGCAAACACAGGCACTGATGAAGAGACAGAGCCAAGTAACCAGGCTGGGGGGCGCATACTTAAATGCCAATGAAGGGAGCCCATCCATACCCAAAGCCTCACTGGAGGAGAGGCTTTACAATACCCCACTCATTTCCTCGTGGCCCACGCTGCGGAAACCCTTCAGCGACACACTACGCATCCCACTACGCAGGGCATTATCACTCTTCTCGTCCCTCACACAGTTGAGAATGCCCTTGAAATGGTCACCCCACATGGAGGCGATGCCCTCCTCCCCCAAAGCGTGATCCACCCCTAGGGGAAGCGTGTGTGAGCTTGGGTTCATGCTGCGCACGCCACGCCTAAAGTTATAGGAGTCACCAGATGCCAGCTTGTCAGCCAGGGACTGGGCACGAAGCTGGTGCTCATGTGACTTACACCACCTGAGACACAGCTTGAATCTGGCCCTGGTGCTCCTCATACTTTCAGGCAGTGGCCCCCAACGCGGACCACCACCCGCTCTCCACTCAAGGAAGGACTCCCGCGCGGCACTGTGCGCCTCACGAACAAACTCATTCCAGCCTGGTACCTGCCTCCATCTCTTCCTGCAAAAACCAAACACAGTCTGGCCAGCACGCACCATGCATTCTATCAACGCCTCGTGGAAGGCGTTGATGTCGTCATGGTGCCTACGGTCCAGACATGCATTCTGGAAGCAACAAACCCTGACAGGATCTATGGCAATGCCACTCAGCAACTCTGTCACTACACGACCATATTCCTCTCTCTTTCGCTTGTCCCGAAAATCCCACTTAATCCTTGCATTGACCTGTGTCAGAACAGGGAGCCCATTAACTTTGAAATGCACCAAGAGAGGAAAATGGTCTGAAGATACTGATACATTTTTACTGATACTGATGCTGATATATTTATTGATCCATTCAATACTTATGAGTACATATAATTTTTGTAAAGGCTCGGTCTGTTGAGCCGAAGCTGTTATATAGACCTGTAAATTAATTCATTACTGCCGACAAAGTAATTTATTTGGCCTAATATATTATAAGGCTTCTCTACCCAACCGTAATTCCCATAATGACTACTGTATACACTAAGCAATATGTATAATACATAACTAAGTATACATATATAAGACATAGACAATACAACGAAAATTAGAATATTGCTCATACGATAATATTCGTATACTATACAAGCTGCATATATATGCACACTTTCACATACACACATATACATATATATAGAAACACATACACATACTACACTCAAATACATACACTCGAAACACTCAGACAATACAAACTAGTAATTACTGAACAGCCTCTGCTTGATTTTCCATTTGAAAATGTTGAATGATTGAATGCTTTTCATATCTTCTGGGAGTTGATTCCACTGACTTGGTCCTCTAGCTGTTATGTATATTTGTGCATGAGATGTCCTACATAAAGGGAGTTTTAAATCATTTGGTCTACGGGTATTTGGATTATTTGATATGTATTGGAAGTCACATTCAACCTTGTTTGAATGTAATGCTTTATGTACAAAGAGATATGTTTGTAAGGATATAACATCACGCAATTTGAGTAATTTTAGGTCGCTAAATAGAGGGTCTGTGTGAGCATAGCGTTGGGTGTTTTTGTTGGGTATAATTTTTTTCTGGGCGAGGAAAAGGTTATCGAGAAAAGTATGAAAGGTTCCACCCCATATTGTTGAGCAATACAAGATATGCGGATAAGCTAATGATAAATATATTTGTCTTAAACAGTCAGTTGTGATGGTATTGCGTATTTTATGCAGGACACCATTAAATTTACTAAGTCTAGTTGTTACATCAGTAATATGAGATTTCCATTTTAACTTACTATCAATGATAACTTCTAAAAATTTACATTCTTCTAATTGTTCTAGCAAAACATTGTCAAAATACACATCAAAAGGTGAGGTTGAAACATTAAAGATGATGATAACATACAATGAGTTTTAGAAATGTTCAAGGTCAATTTGTTGCATTTGATCCAATTAGAAACCCTAAGTAGTTCTGAGTTTGAAGTATTAGTTAAGTAGTTTAGGTCTTGTCCCTGAATTAAAATTGTTGTGTCATCAGCAAAAAGAAGGAATTTAAGTTTGTCCGTACTGTGCGTTATGTCATTTATATACAATAAAAATAGAATAGGACCCAAAATAGACCCTTGTGGTACTCCACAGTTAACAGAAGTGAAAGAAGACACGGACTCTTCATAAACTGTGCATTAATTTCTTAAACTTAAATAGCTTTTGAACCAGTTTAATGTTATACCACGAAAACCATAAACCTTTAATTTTTCCAACAAAATAGAGTGGGATATACTATTAAAAGCTTTTGACAGATCACAAAAAACTATTATTTGGTAGCGACACTAGTAGTTTGGAAGAGACACTATTGTACAGAATGGAGCACTCATCCATCACATCAAACAGGCACGGTGACAACAGCACATGATCCAGCCACGTGCGTGAGAGACACCCCTGGTTGACATGAGTAAAGCTCGTTGGGGGAAGCGCCCTCACGTCAGCCATCACCATGTCGCGGTCTACACACATGCGCTGAATGTCTGTGAAGAACGCAGTGCAGTGCTCGGGGTGGCATTAAAGTCACCGAGAATGCAAATATTCTGCTCCTCGGCATCCTCTATTATGGAGGCGAGTCTTCCTAAATACATCAGCTGTTCGTCCCTGTTCTCCACATTACTGGTGGGCAGATATACATTCACCACATGGAGAACCAGTCATCCTTGTATGCAATGCCCAAGATGCGAGGATCCTGAGCATTACGTACTTTGATGTATTTAGAAAGACTCTTGTGCCACAGAAAAGTGAGACCACCGTATAGCCTGCCACGCCTCAGGACCCATGTCTCGTCCACCGCCGAAGTCGAGAACGACACAAAGTCCTTATGGAGGCCATTCGGTCTGTGCACCTCGTCAGGGCACAGCCACGTCTCCTGTAGGGCCAGCACGTGCACCTGGCCCAGGAGATCCCTGATGTGAGACTCACTGCTCTTCACACCCTGACAGTTATAGGAGGCAATTTTCAGTTTACCTTCCATTGTTGACAGGGCCTGAAGAGGCAGCCGCAGCTGTTGGGAGAGAGCTATATAGGCACACAAACACATGGTGCTCCCAGTTGTTCATGTCGAGGAGCTCACGGCAATGCCTCCTGTGTGCAGAGACGACGAACGCGGAGAAGGTTCTCCTCCACAGCAGCGTCACCTCCACCAGGTTGTCCTTAAGTATCTCCTTGACGTAGGCCGTGAGCTCCTCAACGGGGTAGTGCTGTGGCAGGTAACGCACCAGCACCTGACAGGGAGAGAAAGCCCCCAGGCGATTACTACCCCTTGTGCCCCACCCTCTTCCCGCGACCCGTTGGGGGGGGGGGGGATGGCTGGGTGGAGGGCTACACGACCTTTCGAGCGAATGACTTTTCGAGCGAAAGACGATTCGAGCGAATGACTTTTCGAGCGGAGGACCATTCGAGTAAATGGCTATTCGAGCGTAGGATACATATGCTACTATACACGCATGGTATTAAACAATAAGGACTAAGAAATTGCTTGTTATTGTATTTTAAGAGATTTTCTGTCAGATGTCTGGTTTAGAAAAAGATTTTTAGTTGAAATCCGATCCCACCACAACACCGCCGACTGCCGTGGCGCGGCAGTCGGCGGTGTTGTGGTGGGATCACCCTACAGGAAAGTTTTGTTTTATCGCTTCTGCATTATCTCGATTACTACCATATGGACTAAACTTTTGTCATATGCGTCTTCTACTAACCTTCAAACCTCTTGGCAAGCTGTTACTTTGGTCAAAATCATGGACAAAATGATCTAATAAGAATAAATAAGGTGCTGCTCCGCCGTCGCCATTAGCACAGTCTAGACCACGGGACGGGCGCCTCTCCCAGTCCCATCCCTCCCTCACGGTCAGCAGCGAGGGTAGGTTGGGTTTAGTTTGGCTTTATTTTAAACTAAACCTAACCTGGCCTGACTGTTGTCCGTGAGGGAGGGCTTGGCCCGCGGTCTCTGACTGCGCTGGTGGCGACGGCGGAGCTGCATCTATTTATTCTAATTAGATAATTTTTGTCCGTGATTTTGATCAAAGTAACAGCTTGCCAAGGGGTTTGAAGGTTAGTAGAAGACGTGTGTGACAAAAGATTAGGCCTTCAGCTATCTAATAAACTGCGGTACAGGGTACCAGTGAAGTCACGTCAGGTAATGCACACACACACAGACGCACAGGGTACCTGACGTGACTTCACTGGTACCCTGTACCGCAGTTTATTAGATAGCTGAAAGCCTAATCTTTTGTTCTGGGTGGGGCCCCGCGGGTGTGGGAGGGACGTCTGCGACGTCGCCTCTTCGGCAGCTCAAAGCCTTGGTCCCCCTCATCACCCCCTGCGGCAGGAGGGACACTAGGGAGGCGGGGTGTCACAGGCGGCGAGGGCGGGCGCGACGCAATCTGGGCAAACGTAGGTGGTCGAGACGTATCCTCCCCAAGCCCAGTATCCGCGTGGGGGTGCCTGGGGGGAGTAGAGGTCTGGGGGTGAGTGGGGGGGGCGGGGGGGAGTGAGGGGCCGGAAGGGAGGGCAGTGCCTGATAACGGAGAGGTGTAGCAGGGGGGGAGGCAGGCCCGCTCTCCAACCGCGGAGGAGAGGCCTCAATCCTCCCACTCCCCTCCACATGACTCACAGACAGGCACACACCGTTATCTCCTTCCCACCGTGACCCAGGGGAGAGGGAAGGGTGGAGGTGCTATCCTCCCCACGTGCCCCGCCAGGAAAGCTCACAACTCCCCCTACCTCTGAGGATGTATCAGCGAGACCAGAAGGGCTGTCCGCCACCATGTGCACCACAGTGGAGTCATGCCCCACCCACGGCGTCGCCAGACAGTGAGGTGAGGAAACTCGTCCGTCCACATGTGGCAACTCCGGGCGACGGGCAGCAGTGGCCCCCCCAGCCTCGTCTGGCCCCATCACCAGGGCGGTGGGGGGTACCTGCCGAAGCGGGGAAACCACGGTACCGGCAGGAGCATCGTGGTGGGGTGGCGGCGTAGAGGCGCTAGGGCCCGCCCGCGACGTACCAGCATAGGTACTCCCCACCTGAGCCGACACTGCGTTGTGGGTGGAAGGAGACCCGACTCCTTCTTGTGACTCAACCAGGGGGTGAGCGGCAGCGACCTGCCCCCGTGGTGAAGCTGCAGCGCTGGGAGCGGCCAACAGCTGGGGCGGCAGGGTGAAGGACAGGGGAGTCCGCCAACGCCACGCCAGCCATTTCCTGACCAGGCTGTGTTAGCGCCGGGGTGAGGGCGGTAGCAGGTCCCACCTCCCTACTTGGCACCTCCAGGGGAGCGGCAGTGGCAGGTACAACCTGCGGCGGCGCCGGGGCGAGGGCGGTGGCAAGTCCCACCTCCCTACATGGCACCTCCAGGAGGGCGGCACACAGCTGATCCAGGAGTGACCGGTGCTCAGCCAGGGTCGTCTTCACACCCAACATCTCCCGGTTCGTTCTCAACACCTCCCGGTTGACATTGATGCACAGGGAGTATATGGCTGTACCGTCCAGGCCGCCCAGTCGTGTGGATGGGACGTGGCACACATCACCACACAACAAGGGCAGGTGTGCATCAGGAGGAGTCTCCTGCATAAGGTCCAGGATCGTCGAGATCTTGTCTGCCATGACCCTGGAGCACCTCCTCCTGATCCTGGAGTCCTGTCTTTCCGGCAGGATCCTTTAGTAGGTGTTTCGTGCCTTCACGATGTCCACCTCACTGTAGTACTCACATACTAACTTAGTGAGGTCATCCTTGGGCATCTTCCTCCTCATGCTGGAGAGGAAGCCCAACACATCATCCACAGCCGCCACCAGCCGGGAATCAGCCTATCCTGCAGGAGTGGTGGATGGCGCAGTGGGCGCCATGGCAATCAAAGCACGCCACAAGCCATCATACGAGAGAGGACATTGGGCACACAATTGTTTGCACGGCCCGAGGGATGGTAAAAAATCACACCTCGACCGCAGCGATATCGAAAGGTCACGGCCGTCGACTCACTACCACGATGTACCGAAGCAGGCACAGTTGAAGGTCAGATTGAATATTGAGATGCTGGAAGTGCCCAGAATACACGCACACACACACGCACGCAAACACACACATACACACACACACACGCACACACACACACACACACACACACACACACACACACACACACACACACTCATACACACACAGAGACTTAGGAGGAGGAGGAGGAAGAGGAGGAGGAGGAGGAGGAGGAACCTGTGACTTTAATAATATAACGAATGTGAAATGGATGTCCAGGAAGATTAATGAGGAGATAAAAGAAAGAAAGAAATAATAATAATAATAAGAAGAAAAGAAACAACAACAACAACAACAACACAACAATAATAGTAATAAGAGGAATGTCATCTCTTTTGTCATCTAAAAGGTTTATAAATGAAGTTGCGAGGCTGGATTAAGGTCGGTCTCCGTCTTGAACGCTCTGATGAAAAAGGTATTAAGGTGAAATTAGTGGAAAGCTGACTTAATGGGCCGCGGTGTGTGTGTGTGTGTGTGTGTGTGTGTGTGTGTGTGTGTGTGTGTGTGTGTGTGTGTGTGTGTGTGTGTGTGTGTGTGTGTGTGTGTGTGTGTGTGTGTGTGTGTGTGTGTGTGTGTGTGTGTGTGTGTGTGTGTGTGTGTGTGTGTGTGTGTGTGTGTGTGTGTGTGTGTGTACATTTTCCTAGTATTTCCTTAGTTGTTTCTATTAATCACTTTATACATTTATCTATTCAATTAATTCATAATAATTTAAGAGGCAATGTGTACTTCTAAGGCTTTTAATTAACTTTTTTTTACATATTGAATTCTGATCATTAATTTTCTCTTCTTATTTTTGCAAGTATGGAATTAAACGTAATGCAGAAAAGTAAGTGTTTACGAAAGAAGAGAGAGAGAGAGAGAGAGAGAGAGAGAGAGAGAGAGAGAGAGAGAGAGAGAGAGAGAGAGAGAGAGAGAGAGAGAGAGAGAGAGAGAGAGAGAGAGAGAGAGAGAGAGAGAGAGAGAGAGAGAGAGAGAGAGAGAGAGAGAGAGAGAGAGAGAGAGAGAGAAAAAAAAAAACAAAGAGGAAAAATTAAAGCGTTGGAGTTTGGAATAAAAAAACATACGCATCGCAAGTGTTTGAGTTTTCATAATTAGGAAAATTAACATAAAATTACCATTTCTTTTAGTTATAGTTATTTTCCCTTTATATTCAACCAGTCCAAAGCGGCTGATTAGACATTTTCTTATTCCCTGAGGAGAACAAGTGTCGTTTTAAAAGCCTTTTTTTCTTAAATCAATATTTTCTGATTACTTTTCCTCTTCCTATTTGTCAAAAGTACGAGTATGATTTAATATTTTTTTAACATAAAAACATTAGGAAAGGATAAAATCAGTTTATTCAGATCAGTTATTAAAATTAGTTTGACACATTAAGGCAATAAAGATACTCAATACAATAAAATAATACAACATAGTATCACAATATGACAAACACTTACTTTTCTGCATTTCGATTAATTCTATACCTGCAAAACACAAGAAAAAAAATTAATGATTAGAATACAATATGCAAAAAAACAAGATATTTAAAAGCCTTATGCGTACACTTTGCCTCTTAAACTATTATGAATTAATTGAGTAGATAAATGTATATAGGAATTAATAAAACATACACTCATACACAATAATATAAGCGAAAGTGTGTCTGTCTGTCTGTCTGTCCGCGATAGGTGCAACCCCCAGTGGCGCAATCCCCTCACATGGCACAGTTTTGGAATCGGGTCGACCAGGGGAAGGTTTTAAGCCCACTTATGAGATGATCCGATCACTTTTTTTTATACTTTTTTTTATCAGCCTATTACCGAGAATTGTGAAAAAAAAGTGGGTAGCGAGAATTGAGGAAACCTTGATGTAGGGTGATGGGTAATGAGTGAGTGAATCGGTGGGGTGATGGGTAATGGGTGTGGGGTGATGGGTGAGTGAATGGGTGGGGGGTGATGGGTGATGGGTGAGGGAATAGATGGGGGGTGATGCGTAATGGGTGAGTGAATGGGTGTATGGTGATGGGTAATGGGTGAGTGAATGGGTGGGGGGTGATGGGTAATGGGTGAGTGAATGGGTGGGGGGTGATGGTTAATAGGTGAGTGAATGGGTTGGGGGAGATGTGAATGGGTTGGCGTTAATACATACATTTCTACATCCATGATTTCAGGAAAGCTAGAAGGGGCTATCTGGAGAGTCAGTGTTTGGTGGGCCTTCGGCCCACCAAACACAGGTGGTGGGCCGAGGCCCACCAATAGCCCTCCGCAGGAGCTAGCCAAAAAAGCCGCCCGGAGGGCGGCTTTGCGGCTAGTCTTATCTAATCCACATATTTGCATCACACATACAGATAAGCACCACATAATTACTCATCTTATCCTCCTCGCTGCACACACACACACACACACACACACACACACACATACACTCATAACTTCCCTTATAGATGCTCGGGCCCTGGATAAGATAACAAAGCAAGCTCGTTACAAGTTAGCTACAAATGTCCCCTTAAGGAAGGCCTAAGGCCGTTTAGTGATGATAGTTATAATAGTTAGCTTACCTTAATATTTTTTAGGAGTTAGGGTAACTTGTGTTTTTTGATAATTTTTGATAATATTTCAATTGTAGGATAACGATGATATTCCTGAATGACTGAAGCCTGCGATGCATCTATTGGTTTTCATTTCTATTCTCATAACGTTTCATTACAATTCAGTTTTTTATCGGACGCACATGGTGTATGAATTTATGCTACAAACATATTTAATCTGATGGTTCTCTTACTGAACAATCAAACCCATGTCTATCTCCCGACACATCATCCCAGCTAATTAACTAACTAGGATACTTATCGGTGGATAGTGGGTTGAATTACGGCGGTAGGTTTGGATCAATATTGCAATGGTCTTGTGATCCGATGTGGTCGCCGGGATCGAGGCCGCCCGTGAAATACAGAAGCGGAGGGGCGGAGGCGAGTGTTGTTATCGCGTCAGGTTGTTTATCACACCAAGTTATCCATGACGCACGGCTATCATCCGTGTGTTGATTCTAACACGATCCTATTGTCTTTACACTATATATGTACAATTAACTCTGTACATAATCTCTTCATATTAATAAGAGATGTTAACTCGGTGAGGGCTGGTAGTGAACTGATTCTCCAAGGTGGGCGGTGAGCCACCGCTACCTGGTCCTAAGCCACGTATATTATTCCCTATGGCCTAGAATATAATGACGATAGCCAATGACCGCGCTTCAAATTAAGGGGCTAATTATTTAAGTGCAATGCTTATTAACCACTGGTAATATTAATTTATCCTATCCCAGTACTAATCATTTACTTAAATTACCGTAATTATTACCCATTACCATTACAACTATATATACATATCCCTATACGCGCCCTCCTATGATGAATGGAAAATACCTCTCACTAGGGGGGGGGGGGGGGACAAACTACCACTCTACCAATTATGAGAGGGTGTTCGGTGGATAATTTCCACACATGGAATAAATTTACTTATTACTTAGTTTCAAGTCTTTTGTGTTAGTCTCTGTGTCACAATTGCAGCATATTTGTTTATTTTCTATTTTCTGACACACTGGCTTTTCTCCGTTTATTTTCAGTCATTCAAAAATCTACTTTTTCTTTTTATCTAATCCTTTCTCGGAACTTTTCATTACTTAATTATTGGCAGGAGGATTAACTTATCTCTCGCTCGTTTTAGCTCACCTTTCCCTTCACCAATATTCACTGTCCGCTTCTATTACTTCCCTGTCAATGTTTTAATTAATCGTTCATTGGTTCAAAGACTCACTATAATTCAGATTTCACTCAGGTGTTAAAAATGTTTGTAAATGATTTAAGGATACATTTATTGTAAATATTTCACTCAAAGGTGTTTGAAAATGATGAAATTATGTAAAAAAAAAAAAGTGTTTAAAAGTGTTCTAGTTCCACTTATCATTGATTGGTGGTTCGGTCTTTGCTTCACTGTATCGCTGGTTCACTGGTTCGCTGGTTCGATGGTTCGCACTGCCTCGCCCTCTCGGACCTCTCATTCGCACTTCTTGCACGACGTAACTTTGGTGGACAAATTTTGGGAATCGAACAGGTAACTCGATCACGTCTTCCTCGCCGCCAACGAACCTCCCACTGAAACCCTTCTCCCTAAAATGTACCCTTGTCTCAACGCCCCACAGGAACCCCTTACCAGAAACTCCTATGATACGATGAACCCTTAAAACACCAAAAATCAACCCTTATCTAAACCCTGAACCTGAACCCTTCTGAAGCTCCATTTGAGCCCCTAATTTGAACCCATACCGCGCATCATACATTTAACTGTAAATCTTAATTGTATTTTGTGTAGTTTAAGTCTACAAGTCATATTATATTTTATGAGTATTGCTACAAAAAAAATAGCTGTTAACTGAAAGCTCTGACTGAGTTTTCCATGACAAAAAAAGGAACAATTGAATCAGTAAATGTAGGTCACTATTTTTTTTCACCAACATTTGAAAAAGTGAACCATATTTATGCGATACTAACAACAGAAAGACGAAATAGAAAAAAAAGATAAAAGAGAAAACGGAGGAAACTTTTAAAGGAATGTGAAAAACAAAAACGTGGACACAATGAAAAGTCGAAATGCTAAAAGTCAGGGCAAGAAAACAGAAAGGTCAACGAAGAGACAGGGAAGTAAACAAACAGGCATGAAATTCTTATCAGGGCATTCTTATCAGAACAAAAATCATAAGAACGAAAGAAAACAAGACAGATGCAAAACAAAAACAACAAAATAAAAATAAAATCATAAGATAAATAATAACAACAAAAATAACAATAATGAAATGTGTGAATATAAAAAAAATAAACAAAAAAATACGATATGTTATAATAAAAACAACAATGAAAACGTACGTCTATATTAATAAAAGCGAAAGTGTGTCTGTCTGTGTGTGTGTGTGTGTGTGTGTGTGTGTGTGTGTGTGTGTGTGTGTGTGGTATAGGTTCCGCCCCCCGTGGTGCAATCCCATCATATGGCACATTTTTGGAACCGGGTTGACCAGGGGAAGGTTTTAAGCCCACTTATGAGATGATCCGATTTTTTGTTTTTTTTGTAGCAGCCTATTAGCGAGAGTTGTGAAAAAAAGTGGGTTGCGAGAATTGAGGAAACCTTGATGTAGGGTGATGGGTAATGGGTGTGGGGTGATGGGTGAGTGAATGGGTGGGGGTGATGGGTTGGGGGTGATGGGTGATGGGTGAGGGAATAGGTGGGGGGTGATGGGTAATGGGTAAGTGAATGGGTTTGTGTTGATGGGTAATGGGTGAGTGAATGGGTGGAGGGTGATGGGTAATGGGTGAGTGAATGGGTGGGGGTGATGGGTGATGGGTGAGGGAATAGGTGGGGGGTGATGGGTAATGGGTGAGTGAATGGGTGTGTGGTGATGGGTAATGGGTGAGTGAATGGGTGGGAGGTGATGTGTAATGGGTGAGTGAATGGGTGGGGGTGATGGGTAATGGGTGAGTGAATGGGTTGGGGGTGATGTGAATGGGTTGGGGGTGATGTGAATGGGTTGGCGTTAATACATACATTTCTACATCCATGATTTCAGGAAAGTTGGAAGGGGCTATCTGGAGAGTCTGTGTTTGGTGGGCCTTCGGCCCACCAATAGCCCTCCGCAGGAGCTAGCTAAAAAGTCCGCCCGGAGGGCGGCTTTGTGGCTAGTATAGTATAAAACGCTTTTAAATATAACACACAAGTATTTCCCTTTAATAAACATGACACGAGTTGCTTCAAAACAAATACGAGATTAATGCCTGATTTGCGCCACTTACAATCAGCAATAACGCCACAAACCCGCCAATAACAGGAGGTGTGGAGGCACCGCGCCATTATGAAGAGTTGACTGCACATATTTGTTCCCTGTCTTCAATATTGCGCCAGTGTGTAAGTAATGGACTTGGATCTCATATAGTTCCCTGTTGTTTATTTTAGTTTTTGGTTTGTTACCTTCACCTGCCTCTGCTGTACGGATTAACACGTTTTTTTTCCACCACATTAATACTTACTAACATTATTATTATATTACAGTATATTATTATTTTATTTGCTTTCATTATTAGGGACTGACCAATGGCAAAAAATAATTAAGTCACAATAAGCCCGCTAAACTGCCGGTGCCTATAATTATAGTAGACAGTAAGAGATTGTAGAAAGGTGTGTCAATTCAGTTCTATTATGAGATTCAAGTGACGAAGTCATTATTGATAGAGTGCTTGGTAGTATCACCGGGACGCACCCAAGTGAATTACCTCGACACTATTGAGTCAGCTTTTAACACCCAGTGACAGAGCAGCCAGTGTTTGTGCTTCTCGATCCTTGTCACATGTTGAAGCTTGTGAGGAACTGTTTTGGTGATAAGAAGGTATTGGTCGATGAGAGTGGAAATTTCGTGAAGTGGGACTTCATTGAAAGGTTGCATGAACTTCAAGACCACGAACAGCTTCATTTGGGGAATAAACTGAGAGCTGCAAATGTTGCGTGGAGAAGAAAAAAAAGAAGTTAAATTAGCAGCACAGTTACTTAGTAAATCAGTTGCAAATTCATTGAGATTTTGTCTGCAGGAACAAATTAGCCATTTTGATGGCTGTGAAGCTACAATTCATTTCATTATGATGTTCAACACTGTTTTTGACATAATTAATTCCAGGAATTTAAATGCAAGTGGGTGCAAGTTACACTTACTAACAAAGGCAGTTGCTGAAAAATATTTGCAAGTGAGGTGTCACTATACTGGGAAACAGATCACTGGCAAGTTGCAGAACAGAGTTAGAGTTAAGAGCGCCAAATATACACAAAACTAATTCACTTCACTGGCCAGTAGCATACACACACACTCTCTCTCCCTCTCTCCATGTACATATAGTCATTTAAGTATTATAATTTTTGAACTTATATTTTACTTTTTTATGTATTTCTTATTTATGTCTTAAATAAAAGCTGTAATATAATAATACATGTGCGTAATACCCATCCAACCTCCATGAAAATATCGCACAGCGCGTTGTGATAAGCCAGTTTCTGCCAATCGTGGGCTGGGCATCAGCCCGACAGGCGGACCTCACTTTCTGGTGATACGCGGGGCTGGCAGGGCCTCTCCCCTTATACTACCTCCATGGTTAGCACACAGCCTGCCACATACTGGTACAGAGCCATGCGTGACTCATGTAGACTGAGACTGTCTTTGTTCAACAACGGACTTGTAGCTGCTGCTGCTGCTGGTGATGACGGCATACACAATAGATGCAGAACCAATAATTTTCCTCATTACAGCTAATGAGTTCACCACACACACACACACACACACACACACACACACACACACACACACACACACTGCCTCGCAATACAGTGGTAAAGTCCTGTGTGTGTCAAATGACGCGCGCAGGTTCGAGCCCTACTCACGACACGAGATCTTTCCCTGGAAACGTGGGCAGTTACTGTCCCCCTTGAGCACGGGGGAGGATGTGTGTGTGGTGTGTGAGGTCCCAGTTGTACCTTTAAGATCGGTCTCCATGAACTCTGACCCTTTCCAGGATGGTTTTGATTGGCTGTCGCGTGTCCAATGCGTGATCAATGCCATGAGTGAATGACACACCTTCAAACAGAGTATGGAAACACAAACACAACACTAATTCAAATAATTCAAAGCAGGAAGCCGTGTAATGCTAATGATCATAGTAGATAATGAGTGCAGCCTTACTGTGTGTGTGTTGTGTGTGTGTGTGTCTAAGGGTGTGTCGCCAGGGTCTGCCGTGCCCTGGTGAACCCCGCCACGAGGACACCAAACACACCACCGCCGCACAACACAGGCCGCCCACGAACCTGAACACAAACGCCTGGTGTTACTGCTCGCCCTCCTGGACCTGCCCCTCCACGCAGGCTAGACGTTCCTTCCTGCCCACCACCAGGGGCAGCACCTCCCCCCAGCTGTCACCCAGGGGGAAGCCACACTCCACCAGGGTGTCCCTTGGGGAGGACAGCCACCAGATGGTAACCAGGCGCACCAGCACCTTCCCCATGAGGGTGATGTGGGGCCCCGCGTCCCACCACGCCCTCATCACCTGACGCAGCTTGTCGGCCTCCATCACCAAGCCCATCAGCACGAGGGTGATCTCCACCACCATCACATCACCACCATCACGTGGATGCATCGGCAGGCGGACAAAAGTTTCAAAGGTGGAAGGTGGTGGAGGCGAGGTACACGAGGGACACACGGTCCCCACTCAAGCGTTCAGCCCTATACAGTGTCACGATGTTGTGTCTTGGCATCACTATCAATATAGATCCAAGTAATATGGAATTATCTAGGTTGAAATCTCTTTACAATTGTCATCCTTCCGGCTTTGACTGAAATGAACTACCGCATGTATTGTAATGCTATTGTACTTCACATCTGTCAAGGTTCCAGCGTGCGCTCGCCTTGGAAACCCACACGGGACCCGCTATGAAATATAGGCTGCTCAACAAAATTCTAAGTCCCAGTCAGATCAGTCCCGAGGCGCTTCCTAGCTAGACGGGAAGCACGCAATTACCACCCTGATACAGCTCTGAATAAGTAAGTCCCTGCGTAAGGAACAGGTAGTTTAGTTTGCTGAAATTATTGCATATAAGGATATGAAATGCTTAACTCGTACCACATCAACTTTTTGATATATTTCAAGCAAACTCTATTTCATAATAGTCATACAAGGAGTATAGTGGATGTTTAAACTGATTCGCAATAATTACCACGTCCTCCATCCGCAGTGGCTTCACTGCTTCACTGCTCCCCCGGAAATATATTGATGTTTAAACTGATTCGCATATAAGTTACCACGTCGTCCATCGCCTGTGGCTTACGTGCCCTTTAACCGTCGCCGATCATGGCAAGTGTAGTCGATTGTGACTGGCGAGTAGTAATGATTTTTTTTGAACACGTTACAATGGAAAACCTAGAGAGCTCTTTGATTAGTTGTGCGCCACAAAGGGTCTGTAATATTGGGGGCAAAGGATCTGTGGCACCTGCGCGAAAGCCGCCACTTTGGACCTTCAGCAGAAATGGTGGCGCTGTCAAAAAAACTAGTGTCCGACAAAGGACGGGAAAAGGAAGTGCGACTGCAGCCCCAAAGGTGTGTACATAAAACACTATTCTTTGACAAAGTACACCTTGACATTGAAACGGTGCTAATTTTAATAATTTTTATTGTGAATGTTTATATCGGGAAGAAAGGTTTTTCATAGCAAATTCATAAGAGATTGCAATTGGCCTGGAGTGTCCAGCATATCTGTGATTGGGCAAGCTTTTCGCCGTGAGGTATCATTGAGTGTGTTTAAAGAAAGGGAACAAAATTGGTGGTGAAGGAAAAATTGGGAGAAGAGAGAGTAAATTGGGGAAAAAAGAAATATAACGTGGAGAAAGAATAATAGATGTGACAGTGGGGTTCGGTCGTGTGCCGTGGAACCCGCAGCTGCTCATGGTCCCGGTAGAGAAGCGGGACAGTTACAACACTCCTTCAAATAATTTTTAAAAAAATCGAGCGGGAAACAACCATCATATCCCGATTTGATGGAGAAGCGTTACAAATGCTAAAAGAAGAGGGCTACACCCATCTAACAGTAATAATCATTCCGTGAATTTTGTCGACCCTGACCACAAAAGCCCACACAAAACATTGAAAGCTTGTGTGACGGGAAGGAAAAAACAAAGTTCCACTGTTTGTGAAGAAGGAAGACAAGCAATTTCTTCTTTTTTTTGTTTGTTTGTCACATCGTTGAACTTTTTTACTTTCCCTTGCGTTTCTTATTCTCTTTCTTTGGTTTTTTTTCTTGCTTGTTTTTTGTGTTCTTTGGCTTTTTTCTTTTGGTTTTATTTTTCTTATTATAGTTCCTGTCATTTTTTCTTTTATTTCATTATTTTGTGTTTTTTCTTTTTTTCTTTTTCTATTGGTATTTCTTTCTTCTCCTTGTGGGACTATTTAGCTCCTCAATATTCATGATTGGTTCACCAAAGAACCAAACCAAAAGGTTCCATGCGTTTCTTTGAAGCAGGCGGCACTGTACAACCCCGAACAACCCACTCAGTAGGAAAACACCACCTCCCATCGTCCAACACAATTTGTGGCACCACCATTTCCCGTTTCGTTGAGTATAAAAGGGGGGGAGAGAGCATTGTGGTATTAATTGTTAGCCTGATTAAACACATTCGATAGGAGTACAGGAGCATTACATTAATATTGTTTTATTGGTAGGCATGTATTCATCCGCCGGATTAGAATACCGGTTTTTCACGCACCATCCAGGCCCATTCGCCACGGGGTAGACCATCACGGTGTAACAAACAATTGACGACAAGTTGAAAGGGACTATTTACTCTTGTAATTATGAAGTGTTTGATGATGTGATTTATAATGAGAGGGTTAGGTAAAGAAAGAGGTTACACTGACTACAAAATTTCCACGCTTAAGTGAGTGATTCATTTACTGGGGATTTCCTTAGATGGCCAGGGATTTCTCCAGATGCATGATTTTCACCCCCCCTGTGACTTTCTAAGTCTATCACAATTACGAATTATATTGAGTCTTTGAACCAAGAATGATAATTAAAACATGACAGGGAAGTAATAGAAGCGGAACAGTGAATATTGGTGAAGGGAAAGGTGAGCAAAACACGATGCGAAGAGATAAGTAATCCTCCTGCCAATAACTAAGTAATGAATAGTTAGAGAAAGGATTAGATAAAAAAACAACAAAAAAAAAAAGTAGGATTTTGAATGGACTGAAAAATAAAACGGAGAAAGCCAGTGTGTCAGAACAATAGAAAAATAAACAAATATGCTCGCAAGTTGTGACACAGGAGACTAACACAAAAAGACTTGAAACTAAGTAATAAGTAAATTTATTCCATGTGCGTCGAATAAAAAAAAACTGAATTGTAAGGAAACGTTATGAGAATAGAAATTGAAAACCATAGTGCATCCGCAGGTTTCAGTCATCAGGAATATCAATCGTCATCCCTACAATTGAAATAGTATCAAAAAATGATCAAAAAACACAAGTTACCCTAACTCCTAAAAAAATATTAAGGTAAGCGTACTATTATAAACTATTCATCACTAAACAGCCTTAGGCCTTCCTTAAGGGGGGAAATTTGTAGCTAACTTGTAACCCGAGCTTGTTTGTTATCTTATCCAGGGCCCGACATCTATAATGGAAGTTATGAGTGTGTGTGTATGTGTGTGTGTGGTGTGTGTGGGTGTGTGTGTGTGTGTGTGTGTGTGTTGGTGTTGTGTGTGGCTGGTGTGTCGTGTGTGTGTGTGTGTGTGGTGTGTGTGTGTGTGTGTGTGTGTGTGTGTGTTCTGTGTGTGTGTTGTGTGTGCAGCGAAGAGGTAAGATGTAGTAAATTATGTGGTGCGTATCTGTAGTGTGTGCAATATGTGGATTAGATTAGATGAGTGGTATGGTTTTATAATCCCTATATCATCCTTTATCTATTCAATTAACTCATAATAGTTTATGAGCAAGCGTACGTATATGGCTTTAAATATCTTTAAATCTCTTTTCACTCTAATAAAAATCTCTCTCTCTCTCTCTCTCTCTCTCTCTCTCTCTCTCGCTCTATATCTCTCTCTCTCTCTCCTCTCTTCTCTCTCTCTCTCTCTCTTCTTTCACAAAACACTTACTTTTCTGCATACGTTTAATTCCATACTTGCAAAAATAAGAAGAGAAAATAATGATCAGATTCAATTATGTAAAAAAAAAGTTAATTCAAAAGCCTTCGAGACAACCAACATTGCCTCTTAAATTATTATGAATTAATTGAATAGTGACTAAATGTATTTGTATAAAGTGATTAATAGAAACAACTAAGGAAATATTAGGAAATGTACACACACACACACACACACACACACACACTACAAAACACACACAAACCACAACACGCACAGCACAGCACACGCACACGCACACGACACACACACACACACACACAACACACACACACGCGGGCCCAGTAAGTCAGCTTCCACTAATTTCACTAGTACCTTTTTCACAGAGCGTGTCAAGACGGAGACCGACCTTAATCCAGCCTCGCACCTCAATTATAAAACCTTTTAGATGACGAAAGAGATGGCATTTCCTCATATTACTATATTGTTGTTGTTGTTGTTGTTGTGTTGTTGCTTTTCTTCTTTTTATTATTATTATTTCTTTATTTCTTTTATATCCTCATTAACTTCCGGACATCCCATTTACATTGTTATATTATTAAAGTCACAGGTTCCTCCTCCTTCATTCCTCTCCTCTATCCTCCTCCTCCTCTAAAGGTCTCTGTGTCTGTGTGTATGTGTGTTTGTGTGTGTGTGTGTGTGTGTGTGTGTGTGTGGTGTGGTGTTGTGTGTGTGTTATATGTGTGTGTTTGCGTGCGTGTGTGTGTGTGTGTGTATTCTAGCACTTCCAGGCATCTCAGTATCAACTGACCTTCAACTGGCCTGCTTCGGTTGATCGTGATAGGAGTCGACGGCCTGACCTTTCGGGATTTTTTTATCGCTGCGGTTCGAGGTGTGATTTTTTACCAATCCCCGGCCGCAGCAAAACAATTTGTGTGCCCTAGTCCTCTCTCCTATGATGGCTTGTGGCGTGCTTTGATTGCCATGGCGCCCACTGCGCAATCCACCACTCCTGCAGGAGGGCTGATTCACGGCTGGTGGCGGCCTGTGGATGATGTGTTGGGCCTCCTCTCCAGCATGAGGAGGAAGATGCCCAAGGATGACCTCATAAGTTAGTATGTGGGGTACTACAGTGAGGTGGACATCGTGAAGGCACGAAAACACCTACTAAAGGATCCTTGCCGGGAAAGACAGGACTCCCAGGATCAGGAGGGAGGTGTTCCAGGGTCATGGCAGACAACATCTCGACGATCTGACCTTATGCAGGAGACTCCTCCTGATGCCACACCTGCCCTGGTGTGTGGTGATGTGTGCCAGTCCATTCCAACGCACTCGGGCGCCTGGACGGTACAGCATATACTCTGTGCATCAATGTCACCGAGGCAAGGTGTTGAGAACGACCGGGAGATGTGGGTATGAAGGGACGACCCTGGCGGAGCACCGGTCACGTCCTGGATCAGCTGTGTGCCCGCCCTCCTGCGAGGTGGCCATGTAGGGAGGTGGGACTTGCCACCGCCCCCGCACCGGCGCCGCCGCAGGTTGTACCTGGCCACTGCCGCCCCCCGGAGGTGCATAAGTAGGGAGGTGGATGGGAACTGCTACCGCCCTCACCCGGCGCCGACACAAGCCTGGTTCAGGAAATGGCTGGCGTGGCGCTGGCGGTTCTCCCTGTCCCCCCCCGCCGCCCAGCTGTTGGCCGATCCCAGCGCTGCAGCTTCACCATGGGGGCAGGTCGCCTGCCGCCTCCCCTGGTGGAGTCACCAAGAAGGGTAGGGTTTCCTTCCACCCACAACGCAGTGTCGGCTCATGTGGGGAGGGCTTATGCGGTACGTCGCCGGCGGACCATAGTGCCTCTACGCCGCCACCCCAACCACGATGCTCCTGAGCGGTTTAACCGTGGTTTCCCGCTTCGGCAGGTACCCCCCGTCGCCCTTTGTGATGAGGATGGGGGCGGCCACTGTCTGCCATTTTCGCCGGAGTTGCCACATGTGGACGGACGAGTTTCCTAACCTCACTGTTGGCGACGACCGTGGGTGAGGGATGACTCCACTTGGTGCACATGGTTGTGGAAGCCCTTTGGTCTCGCTGGGACACATCCTCAGAGGTAGGGGGAGTTGTGAGCTTTCCTGGTGGGGCACGTGGGGAGGGTAGCACCTCCCCCCTTCCCTCTCCCCTTGGTCACGGTGGGGAAGGAGATAACGGTGTGTGGGTGTCGGACGATGCGAGCGTAGGACGATTCTGAGCAATACTTTTCAGAGCGTAGGCGATTCGAGCGATTAATTTTTCGAGCGGAGGAAGATTCCAGCCCCGAATACTTTTTCGAGCGTGAGGACCAAACTTAGTTTGCCTGAATAGTTTTGATGTGTATGGAATGAATCCTGGCCATTGTTTTGTCGGAAATATATATATTTGTACAGGGTTGTAGGGTCTCTAACACACCTCGCCCCTGCAACCTTGCTCCGCTTCTCACGATCCGTAGTATCGATAATTTTATTTTTGTTTCTTCGATATAATGTTACTAAACCAAACTCACCTCTAAACTAAACCTAACATAGTATCATTACCTAACTTAACCGTCTCGGCTTGAAATAATGGTCAGATTTATACGTTATAATAGACGTATAATGCACTCACTTTTTCTTTCATCAACATTCACACACACACATACAAAGGCGTGAGCAGCTAGGCGCCCTGTTTCTATAAATACTACCGCAGGACATCCAGGCAGAGGGAGTGAAGTTCAGGGTCAGGTAACCTGTGCGTCTTGTGTGTGTGTGTGTGTGTGCATTCCCGCGTCAGGTACCACGTGATTGGACCAACCAGTAACAGCTTGCCAAGAGGTTTTTGAAGGTTTTTAGTAGATACGCATATGACATAAGTTGTAGTCCTAGGGTAGTAACGAGATAAGCAAGAAGCGGTAAAACAAAACTTTTACTTGGCGATCCCCCACAACACCGCCGACTGCCGTGGCCCGCGGCAGTCGGCCGTGTTGTGGTGGGATCGGATTTCAACTAAAACACTCCAATTTATTAAACTTAGACTCTGACAGAAAATCTCTTAAAATATAATAAACATCAAAGCAATTTTCTTAGTCTTTATTGTTTAATACCATGCGTGTATAGTGCATATCCTACGCTCGAATAGCCATTTAATCGAATGGGTCCTCCGTTCCCGAAGAAGTCATTCGCTCGAATCGTCTTTCGCTCGAATCGTCTTTCGACTCGAAAAGGCATCCCCGCTCGAAAGGTCGTGTTTGTAAACCGGTGTGTGCCGTTCTGTGAGTCATGTGGAGGGGCCGTAGTGGGACGGATTGAAGGCCTCTCCTCGCGGTTGGAGAGCGGGCCTGCTCCCCCCCCTGCTTACACCCCTCCGTTATCAGGCGCTGCGCCCTCCCTTCCAGCCCCTCTTCCCCCCCTGCCCCCCATGTCCCCCCACGGCCCCCACCTCCCCCCCGACCCCTACTCCCGCCAGGTACCCCCCCGATGATCTGGGCGTGGGGAGGATTACCGTTCTCTCGACCACCTACGTTTGCCCATGATTGCGTCCCCGCTCGCCCTCGCGCCTGTGGACACCCAGGCCTCCCAGGCCCTTATGCGCAGGGAGGATGAGGGGGAACCAAGGCTTTGAGCTGCCGAGGAGGCGACGTCGCCGACGTCCCTCCCAGGGGCGCGGCGGTCCCACCCAGCTTCCGCACAGGGGGGGCACGTAGCCCCTGAGTCCCATCTCACGGGGCTCCACCCAGCCACCCCCTCCAGCTGGACGCGGGAAGAGGGTGGGGCCACAAGGCGGTAGTAATCGCCTGGGGCTTTCTCTCCCTGTCAGGTGCTGGGCGTTACCTGCCCCACACTACCCGTTGAGGAGCTCACGGCCTACGTCAAGGAGATAATCAAGGACAACCCTGGGGAGGTTACGCTGGCTGTGGAGGGAGAACCTTCTCCGCGTTCGTCGTTCTCTGCCACACAAGAGGCATTGCACGTGAGGCTCCTCGACATGAACAACTGGGAGCAACCATGTGTTGTGTGCCCATATTAGCTCTCTCCCAACAGCTGCGGCGGCCTCTCAGGCCCTGTCAAACAATGGAAGGTAAAACTGTGGGAAAATTACCTCCTATAACTGTCAGGGTGTTGTGAGTGAAGAGCAGTGAGTCTCACATCAGGATCTCCTGGGACTGGTGCAGTGCTGGCACCCTACAGGAGACGTGGCTGTGCCCTGACGAGGTGCACAGGCGAATGGCCTACATAAGGACTTTGTGTCGTTCTCGACTTCGGCGGTGGACGGAGACTGGGTCCTGATGGCGTGCAGGCGTCATACGGTGGTCTCACTTTTTGTGGGCACAAGAGTCTTTTAAAATAACAACAAAGTACGTAATGCTCAGGATCCTCGCATCGGGGCATTGCATACACGGTGACTGGTTCTCCATGTGGTGAATTGCTATATTGCCCCCCAGTAATGCGCGGAACAGGGACGAACACAGCTGCTGTATTTAGGAAAGACTCGCATCCATAATAGAGGATGCCGAGGAGCAGGAACTGTTTGCATTCTTCGGGACTTTAAATGCCGCCCCGAGCATTGCCATTCTTCACAGACATTCAGCGCATGGGTCGTGACGCGACATGGTGATGGCTTACGTGAGGGCGCTTCCCCAATGAGCTTTTACTCATGTCAACCAGGGGTTATGTCTCTCACACACGTGGGCTGGATTCATCGTGCTTGTTGTCACCATGCTACATGTTTGAGTGATGGATAAGTGCTCCATTCTGACAATAGTGTCTCTTCCAAATACTATAGTCTATTCACTTAAGCTGGATTCCTGGGAGCGGCTCGATGCATAGGCGGTATGTAACGACGTCGCTGATTGGCTGATAGCCTCGGGTGGGTGGCGATGGTGGTGGTACTTGCCTCGACGCAACCAAAACCCTTGCGTTGCCTCAGAAAAAATATTCATATTTCTGGCTTTACTCATCTCTACACAAAAATGGGCCTAATTTGTTTGCATCAGTAAATCAGGCAGTCGATTGTTCAAACAAACAACACGCCATTCATGAACTCAAAGGGTAAAAAATAAAGTCATGACTGACTATCACAAGAGTAGCGGACTTTTAGGTTTTCAGTGCATTGAAAATGTTGTACTCCTACCCGAATTATAACAAGCTACCAGATAATAGTTATGAAAGCTGAGTTTACCCTCGTGTTCATAATACATTGCTGACAGATCATGAGCATAACAAAAAACAGTAAGACGACACTAATATTCAGATAATAAAGGAAAGTAAAGAGTGATAAAACATTATTTCTTGCTTATTTTGCTTCAACTCGCGTTAACTCATAAGTTTTGGTCGCATTCATTTTCAGAACTGGTTTCAAAATCCTTTATACTTTTCCGCTTTCCCTGTGGTATGTAGCACTACCAATAAGGATAAAAAGTAGGGTGGTCAAAATGGCTCAGAAAAGTTAATAACTACTACTGCAAACTGGCACACAAGGTGGAACGGTGACATGCTTCCCCCCACCTATATAGGAGGAGACGTTTTCGGGAGAGCTATCAGAGGCTCCCCGTCAAGGCACAGTTTGAAACAGTTTAACTTTCTTAGCCATTTGACCACCTACTCTTGTCCTTATGGTACGTGCTACATACCACAGGAAGCGGAAAAGTTATAAGGATTTTGAAACAGTTCTTGAAAATTGAATGTGACCAAACATATGGAGTTAGAGCGAGTTGAAGCAAAATAAGCAAGAAATAATGTTTATACACTCTTTACTGTCCTTTAATTATCTTACTATTAGTGAAGTCTTACTGTAATTTTTTTAGCTCATGAATGCAGCAATATATTCTGAACACGAGGTAGTCAGCTTTCATAAAATATTACTTTTTTTTCCCTGGTAGCTTGGTTATATCGCGGTAGGAGTACAACATTGGCAATGCACTGAAAACCTAAAAGTCCGCTAATCTTGAGATAGTCAGTCAGGACTTTATTTGTTACCTATTGAGGTTATGAATGGCGTGGTGTTTGTTGTTGTTGAAAAACAAATCACTGCCTGATTTTACTGATGCAAACAACCCCCAAAATTCATCACCCGCTTGAATGGTTGTAGGGTCCGGGCACAGTTTGACCCCCGCTCGAGCGGACCCGCCGACGGGGAGAGACTTGATTTTAACTTTGTACGGCATCGTACAGCAACGGCGGTGGGGTCGACTTTTTTGTGACGTCATTGTGACGTCTTTGTTGGGCTGTGTAGGCACGGCGGCCGTAGAAGCTTTCCCACCGAGAGAAAAGGCCTGATCATCGCCCGTCGTCCCCCCCATGAATCCCACCCGCTCCCCCCCCCGTAAAGTTTTTACCAATTTAAAAATTTTTTACCATAAAAAAAACTGTTATCTTTGGAAAGTTTTTTCTAAAATTATCAAATAAAAACCCGTAAAACACACAAAAGAAATGCCTTTATGAGACTTTAAAAGAAATACCATTACTTTAAACTCTTCGCCATTTAAATTTTGTGTAAAAAATTTTTTACAGGGAGAACATAAATAAAGTGGAATCGCTTTATTTTTCCATTGATAATTTTTTTTTCTGATAAATGAATTAGAACCATCAAAATTTAGCGCAACTAATATATAACCTCAAATCTGGAAAAAATTACCCGATTTCATGATATATTTTTTAGTTAAACGTAATTTATGCATGCTGCTAATTCATTTATCAAAAAAGGAAAATATCAAGGGAAAGCTAATTAAATTCCGCCTCTATTGACATTCCCCCGTAAAAAGCTTTTTCGAAAAATATTAAAGGGCAAGATTTTAAATTTCATGATTTTCTTAAAAGCTCATGGCATTTCTTTTGGTTTTACGGTTTTTTTTTTTGGATAATATTAAGAAAAAACTTTTCCCCAAAGAAACATATATCTTTTTACTGTAAAATATTTTAGGTGGAAAAATTCCCCCCGATTTCATGTTTTTTAATTTTTAGTTCACGCAAATTTTATGCAGCTGCTAATTCTTTATGACAAACGAAAATATAAAGGGAAAAGCAATTAATTCCGCTTCTTTTGTATTCCCCTGAAAATTTTCGAGAAAAATATTAAATGCCGAAGATTTTAGTTAAATGAAATTTTTTCCTTTGAAAGTCTATAATGGCTTTCTTTGTGTGTTTTACGATTTTTTATTTGATAATATTAAGAAAAATTTTTCCGAAGAAAAACAGTATTCTTTTTACTGATAAACATTATTATTTGGTAGTAAACTTGACGGGGGCGGAGCGGGTGGGAAACTACTGGTGTACGTCAGGGCATGCATCAGGGCCGTCTCTCGGTGGCCCCGGTAGAAGCGGGGCTAGTGGGAAACCGCCTTTAAGGGGAGGGGGGTTGGGCAAAGTTAGGAAAAGGCAAGTTAGGGGGGGAAAAAGGGAAAGGGAAAATTTTTAGGGATAGGGAAGGGAAGGGGAAAGGAAAAGTTAAGTAGCAGTACCCCGAGAAGTGCAACTTGCTTGGGGGTGTGGGTGTGTGGCGTCGCTTGGTGTTCGGGATGGAGGGGTTGTGTGTTCGAGCCTGACGTCAGGGGAAATCGGGGTCTCAGCCAGGCAAAAGGGTGCGTCAAGGCTTGGGATCCTTGGCCCTATTATAAAGATTTGGGTTCTCTTTGACTCGCTCAGTCTTTAAAAATGGGGGCCGGGGGTCCAAAACATTTTGGCGCATCCTAATGCTAAGATCGTCCCAAAATTTTGAGGTTTGGCTAGGACAGGGGTAGGTGTCCTAGCGAGCAGGGGGGCGGCTAAGACTGTCCTAAGGACGTAAAAAATGGAGTGTCCACCCCCCCCTGAGAACTTTTCGTGATAGGATAAGTACTGACGAACTTGTTGAAAATAACTAATCAAGCGATACCGCTTGGACCGGAAGGGATTATATATGTGACAGACTATAGTCTATTCTTAAGCTTTGGGTTCCGGGAGCGGCTCGATGCCTGGCGGTATGTACGACGTCGCTGATTTGGGGATACCCTGGGGCAGGGGGCGATGGGGGTGGTCTTCCCTCCCCGCAACCCAAAACCCTTGCGTTGCCTCAAAAAAATATTCTATTTCTTGGCTTTACCTCTCTTACAAAAGATAGCCTATTTTGTTTGCATCTAAATGGCATGTTTTTCAACAAAAACACGCCATTCAACTAAATGGGGTAAAAAAAAAAAGTCTACGACACCCAAAAGAGTAGGCGGGATTTTTGGTTTTCAGGCATTAAAATTTTTGTCTCCTACCGATAAAACCCCAAGCACCATAATATTATAAAGCTGGGTTTCCATCGTTTCAAATATTTTGCTGCATATAAAAATTAAAAAAATACAGTAGACACACTAATATTAAGATAATTAAGGAAAGTAAAAGTGTATAAAAATTATTTCTTGCTTATTTTTCTTTAATTTCCCCTAACCCATAAGTTTTGGCAATTCAATTTTTAAAAACTGTTTTTAGATCCTTATACTTTTCCGCTTCCTGTGGGATGAGCAGTACCAATAAGGGAAAAAAGTAGGTGGGAAAAAAGGCTAAAAAAGTTAAAAAATACTACGAAAAATGGGACAGTGAGGGGAGATTGTCCCCATATAGGAAGGGCTTTTTCGGGAGACTTCAGAGGCTCCACCCCCGGCCCCTTTGAAACAGTTTATTTTTTAGCCTTTTGACCACCACTCTTTTCCTTATGGGGTGCTACATACCCCAGGAAGCGGAAAGTATAGGGGTTTTAACAGTTCTTGAAAATTTAAAGTGACCAAAACATATGGAGTTAGAGCGAGTTGAAGAAAATAAAAAGAAATATGTTTTTACACTTTTTATTTTCCCTTTAAAATTTTTTAAATTTTGTGTAGTTTACTGTAATTTTTTTTTGCTCCCCCCTTTTTCCGGGGGGCTCCTTTTTCTTTTCCTTTTTTCTAATCCTTTCTCCCCTTCCCCCCCCTCTTTTTCCTCCCCTTTTTTTTTTTCCCTTTTTTTTCTCTGTTTGGGGGAAAATTGTTTATTCAAACAAAAAGCTATTTGGAAGAATGGTAAGCCAAGAAATATAATATTTTTCTAGGCCACAAGGGGTTTTGGGTTAGGGTACCCACCCCCCACCCCCCCATTTCAATCACGCCCCCAAAATCGGGTA
>JACEEZ010016952.1:2500-7500 GCA_016584305.1 Chionoecetes opilio
TCTGTCTGTCTGTCTATCTCACCCTTTTCCAGTCCTCTGTGGGTATTTATCTGTCTCTTTGCATATCTCCCTGTCTGTCTACCTCTCTGTCTGTCTGTCTGTCTGTTTCACCTTTTTCCAGGCCTCGGATCTCGTTCTGGGCGATATCGAGGAAGGCGAGGACAGGCAGGTTGATGATGGCGTGAGGGATGGTTGTCTGTTGTGTCTCCTTCAGGTTGAGGTTCTTCAGCGTGGATTCCAGGCCCGCGAAGGAGCCCTCAGATAGCACCAAGGCGTTGTCTGCTAGCTAGAGGGAGGAGGAGGAAGAGGGTGGGGAAATTATCCACTAAAACCGTTCTCTGATCATAAACCTTAACCCCTTCACGCCCAGATCTTTCCTTTGCTATAATATGTTGTCGAGTCATAACATTACGAAAACTAACTGAATATATCAAATTAGCTAGTCGACAAGGATACTAAACAGGTCATGTTTATAAAAACATTTCGTATATTCACTACAAATCATCTAATGGTGGTGAAATTACAATTCAAATTACGTTCTGGGTCTCAAGGGGTTAAATGCTTCTCTTCCAGGAGCGCAGTGTGTTAGGGAAAGGGAGATTGTGTTACTTGCATCCCTACAGATATGATAAGTCGATGACAAATGACACACAATAAGCGCCACAGGAGATACAAAATAGAACAGATTCCCCTTTTCTTTTGAGGATGATAGCTACCATAGGGTTTTATTTTTGTCATTTGTTCAGTTATAGCCCTACTATGACACAGATGAAGACACAAAATGACACAGACTTTCCAGATAGCCCCTTCTAACTGTCCTGAAATCATGGATGTAGCAATGTAAGTATTAACGCCACCACACGGCTGTACATAACAAAGAAACGTTGTCCTGGCGACTTTACTGTTATGTACGGTAGAGTTCTAGAGTTAATTTTTTTAAGGAAAAGGCAGATTGTGTTACTTTCATCCCTATACATATGATAAGTCGATGACAAATGACACACTATAAGCGCCACAGGAGATACAAAATAGAACAGATTCTCCTTTTCTTTTGAGGATGATAGCTACCATAGGGTTTTATTTTTGTCATTTGTTCAGTTATAGCCTACTATGACACAGATGAAGACACAAAATGACACAGACTTTCCAGATAGCCCCTTCTAACTGTCCTGAAATCATGGATGTAGAAATGTAAGTATTAACGCCACCACACGTCTGTACATAACAAAGAAACGTTGTCCTGGCGACTTTACTGTTATCTGTGGTAGAGTTCTAGAGTTAATTTTTGGGGGGGTCATGATGTGTTGTATTTATTTGATTTTATTATATTTTATTTATTTTCGTTAACAAAGCATTTTTGATTTGTGAAATGTTGGGTCAAAATTTGATGTCTGATCTATTTTGGTGAAAAGTGGAACTATTTTTACCTGTGGAAAGCTGCATTCAATGAAGTATAAGGTCTTTTACTTAACCCCTTGAGGCCCAGAACGTAATTTCCATTGTAATTTGGCTACCATTAGACGATTTTTAGTGACTATAAGCAATATTTTATAGATGTGACCTGTGTAGTATCCTTATCCACTAACTAATTTGGTTTATTTAGTTACTTTTCGTAATTTTATGGCTAACAACAGACGATTTGATATAGCGATATAGCAAGGAAAGATCTGGGTCTCAAGGGGTTAATATATGATATTACCTAAGGTTGTACGATAATCTATCTGAAAATACGATAATTCTGGTGACTCGGTACGATAATGTGGACTAAAAAAATAACAACCCTGGCTTTCGGTTCGGGCAAGGACTCAAGGCAGTCAGTCACGCTCTTGATTTTACGCTATTAAGGTGCAGTCCCGACGCTCTTGCTTTTACACTTAAGGGTGTAGTCACGCTCATCACCCTAAAATGTGAGCCAGTATAACCGATCAATCTGTTAGTGAAAAAAGGACGTGGGACAACACCACTAGAAGCGAGTATCGAGCCCGGGGTTAATTCCAGCCGACGGGACTCTGGAACGCCGGTCCACACGCATAGCGGCCACCACCTTAGCCCACACCGCCACAGTTACCCAACACCCGCCCATACCGCAACACCACCCATTAACCCAACACCGCCATGACCCTGCAACCCACCACCAGTTACCCAACACCGGCCATGACACCTGCAACACCACCACCAGTACCCAACACCGGCCATGACACCTGCAACACCACCACCAGTACCCAACACCGGCCATGACACCTGCAACACCACCACCAGTTAGTTACCCAACACCGGCCATGACACCTGCAACACCACACATTAACCCACAGCACCGCAACACCGGCCATGACACCTGAACAAGCACCACAGTCCCACACCTGGCCATGACACCTGCAACAAGTTCCAGTTAGTTACCAACCACGGCCACTTCGAATTTTCTCGGCACAAAAAGAATCAGGCATTCAATCCTCATCACTGGCTCATTATCCTTGATGAGTGACGTAATAGGGTTTCCAGTATAAGGAAATGATGCAGAATGTTTTTAATCTATTTCTCGTGCCTTCCTTAAAGGTTAGGTAATTGAATATAGCCACGTCGCCTTCCTTAACCCCTGCAAAGCCTTAGATACACTGATATAGCACTTAAATGAGGTAAAAAGTTAAAGAAAATTCAAATAAGGCAATTTAGAACCCGTATTATCTAATCTGACGCCACGAAATGGTACGGATAACCAGTTGTGGCTCAAATACCATAGTTATAACGCATAGTTATTCGGCAAGTTTATAGGATGCCCTAATATCGGAATAGCTAAAATATCACAAACAGTTCAAAAAACCGAGGATTTTAAAGTGGAGTTATTAAATACAAGAGGATAAAAACGAAGGATAGCCAGGTAGTTGTTTTTACCACTTTTTTTCGAAAGTTTTTAATCGGAAGCCCTTAATTATCAGGGCAAACAGCTGGAACGTCTTAGAAAATCTAAGAGTTTTCAAACTGCTTTAGAATCGCAATGCGAGCCGACTTAAAACTGTCAATATTGCGTTTAATTCACGACTTGAACACGAAAATAAGAGCTCCAGGACTCGCCTATTTATCTTTCGTTCAGAGCCAATCAAGCGGCTTCTTAGTCGCCAGTTTATCAGCGGCCTACTTGAAACGTAATCTCGTGGTCCTTGTTCTTTTACTTTGTGTATTAGACGTATATGTAGTGCTTCGTGAAGGCCAAATAAGTTGCTTCTATCATTGAATCCTTATTGAGGCACTAAATCGTGATCTAAGAGTAAAGGCCGATGGCCAAGGTTGCGGCGATTAGTGTTTAGACATGGCGAGTGATAGTGGACAGCCTCATTGTGCATGTGTATGCTTTATTATGTGACATGGCGAGACTCCGAGGTTTTAGGGGAATTTGCATATGAAGAAGATCAGTTTGTGATCATGGCAGGAGTGCTTCCTTAGGCCCGGTATGTGAATAGCAGGCCCTTCCTTACTCGCAGTTAGTATGCACTGAGTGATGCCTTCAATGGGAAAGGTAAGAAAATATAAATATGTGCAATTGCCTGGTTGATGATTCAGTCGTGTGACATGGCAGGAAGTAAGAGTCTGGGGCTCATAATGATAAGTAGAAGGAGTAAATGAGACAGGAAGTGGCAAATTCTATGACACTAGTGATAGAGTCAGTGTTGTGACATGGCGAGGATATGACAGAGGTACAGCGAGGTGAGGTCAGTGGTTTTTAGAAGCATCTTTTCCTGAGTGATTAGCAAGTCTGTATTAATCGGGAAATGTGGAAATCTGTGAACTAAGGTTTTCAACGTTTTCAAATCAATCGATGCAGGAATAAAAAGTCAATATTGGTTTTGATATACGACTTGGCAACACGTAATCTAGACTCCAGGACTCCCGCCATTTTCTCAGGAGCCAATCAGCGGCCTTCTTTCCGCCAGTTTCTCAGCAGCCAATCAGCGTTGAGGAATCGGCCGGTGGGCCTGTCTCTCTTTACCTTTGATAGCTAGACGTATATTTAGTGCTTTGAATGGAAAATAAGGAGTTTTATCATTGAAATACCTTATTTATGGCCTATTCGTGATACTAAGAGTATCAAGGGCGATGGTAAGGTGCGGCGATCTAGTGTTGTGGCATGGCGAGGAAGTGGCAGTCTGTGTGCACTGAGTGATGAGTCAGTGGCGTGACATGGCGAGGAAGTGGCAGCCTGTGTGCACTGAGTGATGAGTCAGTGTTGTGGCATGGCGAGGAAGTGGCAGTCTGTGTGCCCTGAGTGATGAGTCAGTGTTGTGGCATGGCGAGGAAGTGGCAGTCTGTGTGCCCTGAGTGATGAGTCAGTGGTGTGACATGGCGAGGAAGTGGCAGTCTGTGTGCCCTGAGTGATGAGTCAGTGGTGTGACATGGCGAGGAAGTGGCAGTCTGTGTGCCCTGAGTGATGAGTCAGTGGTGTGACATGGCGAGGAAGTGGCAGTCTGTGTGCACTGAGTGATGAGTCAGTGTTGTGACATGGCGAGGAAGTGGCAGTCTGTGTGCACTGAGTGATGATCAGTGTTGTGACATGGCGAGGAAGTGGCAGTCTGTGTGCACTGAGTGATGAGTCAGTGTTGTGACATGCGAGGAAGTGGCAGTCTGTGTGCACTGAGTGATGAGTCAGTGTTGTGACATGGCGAGGAAGTGGCAGTCTGTGTGCAATGAGTGTGATCAGTGTTGTGACATGGCGAGGAAGTGGCAGTCTTGTGCACTGAGTGATGAGTCAGTGTTGTGACATGGCGAGGAAGTGGCAGTCTGTGTGCACTGAGATGAGTCAGTGTTGTGACATGGCGAGGAAGTGGCAGCCTTTGTGCACTGAGTGATGAGTCAGTGTTGTGACATGGGAGGAAGTGGCTGCCTGTGTGCATGAGTGATGAGTCAGTGTTGTGACATGGCGAGGAGTGGCAGTCTGTGTGCACTGAGTGATGAGTCAGTGGTGTGACATGGCGAGGAAGTGGCAGTCTGTGTGCACTGAGTGATGAGTC
>JACEEZ010016952.1:12500-42500 GCA_016584305.1 Chionoecetes opilio
GATGAGTGAAGAAGGAGATGTAGAGGAGATGAGTGGTGGTGAACTGTGGGAGATGTAGGTGGTGGTGAAGGAGATTAATGGAGATGAGTGTGGTGGAGGAGATGAAAGGTGGAGGTGGTGGTGGTGAGGGAGGAGATGAGTGGTGAGGGTAGTGGTGTATGGAGACGATTGGTGGTGAGGGAGGAGATGAGTGGAGATGTAGGAGGAGGTGTTTTGAGATGTATGGAGGATAACTGTTGGTGGAGAGGTAGGTGGTGGTGGTGAGGGAGATGAATGGAGATGAGTGTGGTGGAGGAGACGAAAGATGGAGGAGGTGGTGGTGAGGGAGATGAATGGAGGAGAGGTAGGAGGTGGTGGTGAGGGAGATGAATGGAGATGAGTGTGGTGGAGGAGACAAAAGGTGGAGGAGGTGGTGGTGAGGGAGATGAATGGAGGAGAGGTAGGAGGTGGTGGTGAGGAAGATGAATGGAGATGAGTGTGGTGGAAGAGATGAAAGTATGGAAATATGTGTTTGTGGCATAAATTTCTACCCCGTCCTTACCTGTATGTTTTCCACGCTGAGCCCATCAAAAGTCCGATCATTAAGGGCACTAATCCGCGTGCCATTAACATAGAGTAGGTCCAAAGGCACACTAGAGGCCCGCTGATGCAACACAGTCATTAGCAGCGTGAAGTTAACAGACGTGCACTGAATAGAGAGCTCATTCCGTAGATTATAAGCCACACATGACCCATTTAGCTCTGCCACCTCTCTAGGCCAGGGACACTGTGCTCTGACTGTACAGGTTATGGCTAGGAGTAAATAGACGAGGCTGCTGGTGAGGTGTTGGTGCCATGTTAGTAGTCTTCTTCTTCTGGTTGTGGTGACTTGGGGTGGTGATATACGATCCATGGCTTGATTTTGGTGCCTTTGTTACCTGTGGATAGGAGAAATAGGTGTTAGAACTTGGTATAGGTGCTTTGTTAGGAGATACAGGTGTTAGGAACTTGGTATAGGGGCTTTGTTAGGAGATACAGGTGTTAGGAACTTGTATAGGGCTTTGTTAGAATACAGGTGTTAGTAACTTAGTGTAGGGGCTTTGTTAGGAGATATAGGTGTTAGTAACTTGGTATAGGGGCTTTGTTAGGAGATACAGGTGTTAGTAACTTAGTATAGGTGCTTTGTTAGGAGATACAGGTGTTAGGAACTTAGTATAGGGGCTTTGTTAGTAGATACAGGTGTTAGGAACTTGGTATAGGGGCTTTGTTAGGAGATACAGGTGTTAGGAACTTAGTATAGGGGCTTTGTTAGGAGATACAGGTGTTAGTAACTTAGTATAGGGGCTTTGTTAGGAGATACAGGTGTTAGTAACTTAGTATAGGGGCTTTGTTAGGAGATACAGGTGTTAGTAACTTAGTATAGGGGCTTTGTTAGGAGATCTAGGTGTTAGTAGCTTAGTATAGATGCTTTGTTAGGAGATACAAGTGTTAGTAACTTAGTATAGGGGCTTTGTTAGGAGATACAGGTGTTAGTACAGGTGTTAGTATAGGTGGAAGCGCATCAATAGCCTGTGTAATTCTTATGTAAACAAAAATAATAAGACACAGCGAAAGAAATGGACTCGAGATTCGTGTTCAGCGTGGCCAAAAACCCCGGATCATTTAGAGTTTCACCCAACCCACGATTTTCTGAGGCGCCTTATGTTTTTCGGGTGTGTTTTGAATGAATCTGCTAACCGTTTCTGTCGCAATTTTTTTTTTTTTTTTAAGGTAGATAGTTTTTTTTTTTTTTTTTTTTTTTTTTATAGGTAGATAGTTTTTTTTTTTTTTTTTTTTTTTTTTTAAGGTAGATCGTTTTTTTTTTTTTTTTTTTTTTTTTTTTTTTTATTTTTTTTTTTATAAAGTTAGGTAAAGGTTAGGTTAGGTTAGGTTAGGTTAGGTTAGGTTAGGTTAGGTTAGGTATAGGTAAAGGTTAGGTTTAGGTTTAGGTTCATTTTTTTTTTTTTTTTCATTTTTGTCTAAACACCTGTGGACCAATTTTCATAAGGATCTGAGAAGTCAAATTTTTCCCTAAAAATATGCAGAAAATGTATGTATGTATGTATGCCTTAGAATTTTAGTCAAAACATATTTCTTTAATGACCTGAAAACTATGAGGGTTACTAAGAAAACACTTAAGAAACAAATATAGAGCTTGAAAAGACCTTTCTTAAGAGGTATAGTAAACCAGATCAGAGTACAAAGAGTGAGTGAGTGAGTTAATAAGTACATGGGTGAATGAGGGAGTGAATGAGTACATAGGTGGGTGGATGAGTGGGTGAATGAGGAATTGGGTGGATGGATGGGTGAATGAGGGAGTGAATGAGTACATGGGTGGGTGGATGAGTGGGTGAATGAGGAATTGGGTGGATGGGTGGGTGAATGAGGGAGTGAATGAGTACATGGGTGGGTGGATGAGTGGGTGAATGAGGAATTGGGTGGATGGATGGGTGAATGAGGGAGTGAATGAGTACATGGCTGGGTGGATGAGGACATGGGTGGGTGAATGAGGGGTGAATGAGTACATGGTGGGTGGATGAGTGGGTGAATGAGGAATTGGGTGGATGGATGGGTGAATTAGGACATGGGTGAATGAGTTAGGATATGGGTGGGTGGGTGGGTGAATGATTGAGTAAATGAGGACATGAATGAGTGAATGAGGACATGGATGGATGGGTGAATGAGTGAGTGAATAAGGACATGGGTGAATGGGTGAGTGAATGAGGACGTGAGTGGATGGGTGGGTGGGTGAGTAAGAAAATGGGTGAATGAGTGAGTGAATAAGGAAATGGGTGGATGAGGGAGTGAATTAGGACATGGGTGGTGGATGGTTGAATAAGGACATGGGTGAATGAGTGAGTGAATGAGACACGAGTGGATGAGTGGGTGAGTAAGTGCAATCTCTGTAAACTTTGGGTCACGCAATATTTCGCGTCCCATAATCAGAACTCATTTTGAAATATACATAATTTGCCTTTCATCTTCGTTCCAATATTTACTACTTTATACTTTCACTGTTTGAGTCACGTAGCGAAGGTCGACCCAGGGAATAATATATACAGAGATATAATATAATTGCATCAGTCTCTCTCTCTCTCTCTCTCTCTCTCTCTCTCTCTCTCTCTCTCTCTCTCTCTCTCTCTCTCTCTCTCTCTCTCTCTCTCTCTCTCTCTCTCTCTCTCTCTCTCTCTCTCTCTCTCTCTCTCTCTCTCTCTCTCTCTCTCTCTCTCTCTCTCTCTCTCTTTGTCCAAAATTGGGTGTGGTTCTCTCTCTATCTTTTATAATATCTTCCTCCCTTCCTTCCCCTCTCTCCTCTCCTCCCTTCCCTTCCCTCCCCTTCCCTTCCTCCCTTCCTTCCTTCTCTTTCCTTCCTTCCCTTCCCTTCCCTCTCCCTTCCCTTCCCTTCCCTTCCCTTCCCTTCCCTTCCCTTCCTTCCCTCTTCCCTTCCCTTCCCTTCCCTTCCCTCCTTCCTTTCCCTTCCCTTCCTCCTCCCTTCCCTCCTTCCCTTCCCTTCCTCCTCCCTCCTTCCCTTCCCTTCCTGTCCCTTCCCCCATCCTACCTTCCCCTCTCCTTCATACACTTCCTGTCACATTCACATCCCACACACCACCCCCCCCCCCACACACACACACACCCCCACACAACACCACACACACACACCCACACACACAACACACACACGGTTCACTTTCCAACTAATGTGAAATGACTCTACTAATTGCTAGCCATTGTAATTAATCAGCTTGAAAAGAGAGAGAGAGAGAGAGAGAGAGAGAGAGAGAGAGAGAGAGAGAGAGAGAGAGAGAGAGAGAGAGAGAGAGAGAGAGAGAGAGAGAGAGAGATAGAGACGAGAGAGAGGAGAGATAGAGAGAGAGCAGGAAGAAGATTCAAACGTAACAAGGCATAACTTCAGGGTAGAACAGGAAATAACGGATTCAAACTGGAAAAGCGTAGATATAAAAAAAAAATAGGGAAAAACTGGTTCACAAATAGGGTGGTCAATGGTTAGAATGGACTCAGTCGTCAGGTAGTTAGTGTGAAGTCAATAGGGAGCTTTAAAAGGAGGCTAGACAGTGTTATGGATGGGGATGAAAGGTGGATGTAGGTAGTGTTAAGTAACAGGAACTACCACGTGTAGGTCTCGCGGCCTCTTGTAGCTTCCTTATTTTCTTAGGTTCCTTATGTTTGTTCTCTTACCTCCTCCCTTACACACGAGAGCAAGACGGCTTCACACTACCTCACACGGCTTCACTAATGCAACTATCTAATGAACCCTCAAGCTAAACCAAGTCAAGCCTCTTTCTCCTTCAAGCTGCCCTTCACTTTGCCAAACCAAGTGAAGCCTTTCCCCCGCTTGCCCTTCAATTGATTGCTTTGTGTTCCTACCTTGTCTTGGTGATTCAAAGGGTAAAAAATGAACCGTGTATTAAAAGAAGTGAATGAATTGTTTTGTGTGTGTGTATGTGTGTGTGTGGGGCCTTGTGTGTGTATGTGGGGTGTGTGTGTGTGTGGGGGGGGCCTTGTGTGTGTGTGGGGTGGGTGTGTGTGTGTGTGGGGCCTTGTGTGTGTGGGGGGAGGGGGCTGGGTGTGTGTGTGGGGTGGGGTGGGGTGTGTGTGGGGGGTGTTGAGTGTGTGGGGCCTTGTGTGTGTGTGTGTGGGGGTGTTGTGTGTGTGGGGCCTTGTATGTGTGTGTGTGTGTGGGGGGGGGGGTGTTGTGTGTGGGGGTGTGTGTGTGTGTGTGTGTGTGTGGGTGTGGGGTGTATGTGTGTGTGTGTGTGTTGTGTGTGTTTCAAGGGTAAACAATGAACCGTGTATTAAAACATGTGAATTGATTATGTATAGGTTTATTTAACGAGGCGAAAAACCCTGACCCCTTCCTGATAGGCTATGTACCACTGTAAATGTAGGTACCACTGCAATTTAATTTACATGTGTACGTATGTTAAAGATATACATACTTGAAGTGTACGCTCCATGTCATTAAATAAGTACTATAATATACATGAAATGAGTACTTAGTCATACATACATACATACATACATACACACACACACAGTCGTACATACATACACACATACTCGTACATACATACACACATACATACATACATACATACACACATAGTCGTACATACATACACACATACTAACAAGGAAAGATTAAACCTAACCTAGACCTTAAGAGACAATGGAAGCCTTGAAAAGACCCTTCATTAAAGACCATTCCCAAGCACTGAGAGACCTCCTGACATTGCTCTCTCTCTCTCTCTCTCTCTCTCTCTCTCTCTCTCTCTCTCTCTCTCTCTCTCTCTCTCTCTCTCTCTCTCTCTCTCTCTCTCTCTCTCTCTCGTGAATATGGTCCAGTAGAAACATTTTCTCTCTCTCTCTCTCTCTCTCTCTCTCTCTCTCTCTCTCTCTCTCTCTCTCTCTCTCTCTCTCTCTCTCTCTCTCTCTTTCTCTCTTTCTCTCTCTCTCCGTGAATATGGTCCAGTAGAAACATTTCCTCTCTCACACGCCACACACACACACACACACACACACACACACACTCGGGTACTCCGTAGTGTAGTGGTTAGCACGCTCGGTTCACAACCGAGAAGTCCCGGGTTCGATCCCCGGGCGGAGCGGAAACAGATGGGTTGTTTCCTTAAAACCCGAAGCCCCTGTCCACCCAGCAGTGAATGGGTACCGGGTGTTAGCCGGGGTTTGTGACCTGCTCTCCGGGGTGGTGGCTTCGGCCAACACTAAGCACTAAGGATGAATGATAAAAATTTTGATATGGAGACGGGGCCACACGAGCATTGCTCTGGCCCTGTAAAATACAACTAGATGAATACAACTAGATGAATACACGCACACACACACACACACACACACACACACACACACACACACATTTCGAGACCAAATCACGTACACAACAGAACACAAAAAGTAAAATATAGCTGTGTGTGTGTGTGTGTGTGTGTGTGTGTGTGTGTGTGTGTGCGTGTGTGTGTGTGCGTTATTATAATGAAATGGTGGCCTTGAGGTGTCGAGATACAAAAAATTAGACCAGTTATCTGTGTGTGTGTTGTGTGTGTTTGGATAATGTTAGTAGTGGCATTAATAGTAGAATTCTCTCTCTCTCTCTCTCTCTCTCTCTCTCTCTCTCTCTCTCTCTCTCTCTCTCTCTCTCTCTCCTCTCTCTCTCTCTCTCTCTAAGGTGAAATAGAAAGCGTCACGGTCAACCTTGGCTCTAAGACTCTCTCTCTTTCTCTTTCTCTCTCTCTCTCTCTCTCTCTCTCTCTCTCTCTCTCTCTCTCTCTCTCTCTCTCTCTCTCTCTCTCTCTCTCATCATCATTAACTGACCGCAACAAGGAGAGAAAACGACACGAATAGGTAAGCTCTTGCTCAGTACGTGTAGTGTTAGAAAATCTTAGGAATCCCAAGCTCTCCTCAAATTCCAAGCTCTTTCTCTACTTAAATTCCAAGCTCTTTCTCTACTTAAATTCCAAGCTCTTTCTCTACTTATTCCAAGCTCTTTCTCTACTTAAATTCCAAGCTCTTTCTCTACTTAAATTCCAAGCTCTTTCTCTACTTAAATTCCAAGCTCTTTCTCTACTTAAATTCCAAGCTCTTTCTCTACTTAAATTCCAAGCTCTTTCTCTACTTAAATTCCAAGCTCTTTCTCTACTTAAATTCCAAGCTCTTTCTCTACTTAAATTCCAAGCTCTTTCTCTACTTATTCCAAGCTCTTTCTCTACTTAAATTCCAAGCTCTTTCTCTACTTAAATTCCAAGCTCTTTCTCTACTTAAATTCCAAGCTCTTTCTCTACTTAAATTCCAAGCTCTTTCTCTACTTAATTCCAAGCTCTTTCTCTACTTATTCCAAGCTCTTTCTCTACTTAAATTCCAAGCTCTTTCTCTACTTAAATTCCAAGCTCTTTCTCTACTTAGATTCCAAGCTCTTTCTCTACTTAAATTCCAAGCTCTTTCTCTACTTAAATTCCAAGCTCTTTCTCTACTTAAATTCCAAGCTCTTTCTCTACTTAAATTCCAAGCTCTTTCTCTACTTAAATTCCAAGCTCTTTCTCTACTTAAATTCCAAGCTCTTTCTCTACTTAAATTCCAAGCTCTTTTACCTCAAATTCCAAGCTCTCTTACTCAAATTCCAAGCTCTCCTCCTCAAATTCCAAGCTCTCCCCTCAAATTCCAAGCTCTCCTACTCAAATTCCAAGCTCTCCCCTCAAATTCCAAGCTCTCCTACTCAAATTCAAAGCTCTCCCCTCAAATTCCAAGCTCTCCTACTCAAATTCAAAGCTCTCCTACTCAAATTCAAAGCTCTCCTACTCAAATTCCAAGCTCTCCTACTCAAATTCCAAGCTCTCCTACTCAAATTCAAAGCTCTCCTACTCAAATTCCAAGCTCTCCTCAAATTCCAAGCTCTCCTCCTCAAATTCCAAGCTCTCCTCCTCAAATTCCAAGCTCTCCTCCTCAAATTCCAAGCTCTCTTACTCAAATTCCAAGCTCCTACTCAAATTCCAAGCTCTCCTCAAATTCCAAGCTCTCCGCCTCAAATTCCAAGCTCTCCTACTCAAATTCCAAGCTCTCCTCCTCAAATTTTCAAGCTCCTCAAATTCCAAGCTCTCCTCCTCAAATTCCAAGCTCTTCTCCTCAAATTCCAAGCTCTCCTACTCAAATTCCAAGCTCCTCAAATTCCAAGCTCTCCTCCTCAAATTCCAAGCTCTCTTACTCAAATTCCAAGCTCTCCTCCTCAAATTCCAAGCTCTCCTACTCAAATTCCAAGCTCTACTCAATTCAAAGCTCTCCTCAAATTCCAAGCTCTCCTACTCAAATTCCAAGCTCTCCTACTCAAATTCCAAGCTCTCCTCCTCAAATTCCAAGCTCTCTTACTCAAATTCCAAGCTCTCCTCCTCAAATTCCGAGCTCTCCTACTCAAATTCCAAGCTCTACTCAAATTCAAAGCTCTCCTCAAATTCCAAGCTCTCCTACTCAAATTCCAAGCTCTCCTACTCAAATTCCAAGCTCTCCTCCTCAAATTCCAAGCTCTCCTACTCAAATTCCAAGCTCTCCTCCTCAAATTCCAAGCTCTCCTACTCAAATTCCAAGCTCTCCTACTCAAATTCCAAGCTCTCCTACTCAAATTCCAAGCTCTCCTCCTCAAATTCCAAGCTCTCCTACTCAAATTCCAAGCTCTCCTCCTCAAATTCCAAGCTCTCCTACTCAAATTCCAAGCTCTCCTCCTCAAATTCCAAGCTCTCCTCCTCAAATTCCAAGCTCCTACTCAATTCCAAGCTCTCCTATCAAATTCCAAGCTCTCCCACTCAAATTCCAAGCTCTCCTCAAATTCCAAGCTCTCTCAAATTCCAAGCTCTCTTACCTCAAATTCCAAGCTCTCCTCCTCAAATTCCAAGCTCTACTCAAATTCAAAGCTCTCCTCAAATTCCAAGCTCTCCTCTCAAATTCCAAGCTCTCCTACTCAAATTCCAAGCTCTCCTACTCAAATTCCAAGCTCCTACTCAATTCCAAGCTCTCCTACTCAAATTCCAAGCTCTCCTCCTCAAATTCCAAGCTCTCCTACTCAAATTCCACGCTCCTCCTACTCAAATTCCAAGCTCTCCTACTCAAATTCCAACTCTCCTCAATTCCAAGCTCTCCTCAAATTCCAAGCTCTCTTACCTCAAATTCAAAGCTCTCCTCCTCAAATTCCAAGCTCTACTCAAATTCAAAGCTCTCCTCAAATTCAAAGCTCTCCTCCTCAAATTCCAAGCTCTCCTACTCAAATTCCAAGCTCTCTCTCAAATTCAAGCTCCTACTCAAATTCCAAGCTCTCCTCCTCAAATTCCAAGCTCTCCTCCTCAAATTCCAAGCTCTCCTCCTTCAAATTCCAAGCTCCTACTCAAATTCCAAGCTCTCCTACTCAAATTCCAAGCTCTCCTCCTCAAATTCCAAGCTCTACTCAAATTCAAAGCTCTCCTCAAATTCCAAACTCTCCTCCTCAAATTCCAAGCTCTCCTACTCAAATTCCAAGCTCTCCTACTCAAATTCCAAGCTCTCCTACTCAAATTCCAAGCTCTACTCAAATTCCAAGCTCTCCTCCTCAAAGAATTCAATGAGAAAGAAATGAGAGAATTAGATGACTAGGGAATAATATAATAATAATAATATTAATAATACCCTAGTTAATATAATTAGTAATATTACACTATTGATAAGGATAATACTACTAATAATAATACCAAAGCTTACTTCATATGTCAGCATTTAAATCTCTCTCTCTCTCTCTCTCTCTCTCTCTCTCTCTCTCTCTCTCTCTCTCTCTCTCTCTCTCCTCTCTCTCTCTCTCTCTCTCTCTCTCTCTCTCTCTCTCTCTCTCTCTCTCTCTCTCTCTCTCTCTCTCTCTCTCTCTCTCTCTCTCTCTCTCTCTCTCTCTCTCTCTCTCAGGAAATCGCTCAGACTCCCTTGCCCCGGGAAAGACAGAGCTAAGGGTGAAATTTACAGTTATAGCCACGAGACTCTCACACTTCACATACCACACACACACACACACACACACACACACACACACACACACACACACACACACACATAAGGTAAAGTTAAGTAAAATGTCTTAAAGAATATAAATGTCGACCAAATATTGAGTAAAATGTCTTAACGAATATAAATTTCCACCAAATATTGAGTAAAATGTCTTAACGAATATAAATTTCCACCAAATATTAAGTAAAATGTCTTAACGAATATAAATTTCCACCAAATATTAAGTAAAATGTCTTAACGAATATAAATTTCGACCAAATATTGAGTAAAATGTCTTAACGAATATAAATTTCGACCAAATATTTATAGTGTCTTTTAAAATTACCTCAACACCAACACCACCATCACCACAGGAAGGAAATAGGATAGTAGTAACAAACACCAATTACACATAATACATAATAATAAATAATAATAAAATATAATAATAATATAATAATATAATAATAATAATACAGGCTTTGTTTACCGACATATGTCTTAATAGTATGACTTGGCCTGCTGAATGACGGATATGTTGAGTACAAGCAATTACACTCTATCTACTTATAATCCATCTAATAATCTCTATCATCTCTAATCTCTTATTCTCTATATAATCATCTTCATCATGGCTCTTCGTTCTTCTCCCTATTTTCTCTCTCTATCTCTCTGCTGTTCCTTCTGCTTATGATCTGATTGGTTTGTGCTCTCTTCTCTTTTTTTCTCTCTCTCTCTCTCTCTCTCTCTCTCTCGTGATATGCGTAACATTCTCTCTCTCTCTCTCCTCTCTCTCTCTCGTAATTGGTCCATAGAAACATTTCCTCCTCTCTCTCTCTCTCTCTCTCTCTCTCTCTCTCTCTCTCTCTCTCTCGTAATATGTCTCTACATTTCCTCTCTCTCTCTCTCTCTCTCTCTCACACACACACACATACACACGAGACCAAATCACGTACACAACAGAACACAAAAAGTCAAATATAGCTTGTACACACAACACACCACACACACACACACACACACACCACAACACACACACAGCTTTCTCACACACTAGAGGAAAGTAAATATATATAATATATATATATATATATAATCATATAGTATATAAATATAGATATATAGTATAATATATATATATATAATAAAATAGACAAAGATGTTAGGAAAATAAAAAGATAAATATACTTGGCTCGGTCAAGGTAAGCCTCATAAAATGTTGTCTCTCTACACACACACACACACACACACACACACACACACACACACACACACACACACTTAGTCACTGTCAAACACACTCACACACAGTCACACACACAGTCAAACACAGTCATACACAGTCAAACACAGTCAACACACATACACACAGTCAACACATACACAATCACACACACAGTCATACACAGGCACACAGTCATACACACACACACACACAGTCATACACAATCACACAGTCTCACACACACACACACATTCACACACAGTCACACACAGTCTCACACACACAAGTCATACACAGTCAAACACAGTCTCACACACACACACATAGTCACACATACATACACAATCACACACACAGTCATACAGTCAAACACATACAGTCATACACACACAAATACACACACACACACATAGTCACACACACACACACCCACACCCACAATCACACATACACACACACCACACACACACAATCACACATACACACACACACACACACACACGATACTTACAGGGGTATAGCTAGGCAGGGAAGGCGTAGGTTCAGTTCTTTACGTCATCACAGTTCACAGTAACATTAATAGTGCCATGAAAGGTTATATTTGTGAAGCCCATGGCCGTGGTGTGTGTGTGTGTGTACGCCCACTATCCCTGCTGGAACCACGTTATGCATGTACGAAGTTCGAATTATACGGGTCCGAATTAGAGAGAGTTTACTGTATAGATTAAAAAAAAAAAAAAAAATCACAAAATCAATCTTTTCTTCATAATTTTCATGTGTCTTTCAAGCACTTTCATATTATTTATTTTTTAATGTCAGTCACTATGTATCTTCCTTTAGGCATAAGTCCCTTTTTGACGATCTTATGGCATGCGTCACAGTGCTTATGACCCGCGCTTAAGGTAACGGGTGGGGCGGGGGAGGTCCTGGGAGGCTAAGAGGCGGGCCAGGGAGGTAGGTAGTACAGGTGAAGAGAAAGACACACAACCTCCCCCTCTAAAGTCTTGTGGGTGACTGCTGAGTTCTTGTCGGGGCAGTGTTGCCACCCTTTTAGTTGGGAATTATTGTACTGGCTCCTCAAAATTATGGTTTTTTCTGTAGAATTATCGTACAGCCTCTTAAAAAATGTCGTTTATTTATATCGTACAGTACTATTAACCCCTTCACGCCCAGATCTTTCCATTGCTATAAAAAAATGTCTTGTCGAGCCATAAAATAACAAAAAGTCACTGAATATACCAAATTAGTTAGTGGACAAGGCTACTAAACAGGTCATATCTATAAAATATTGCTTATATTCATTAAAATTGTCTAATGGTACCCAAATTACAATGGAAATTACGTTCTGGGTCTCAAGGGTTAAATGTATTTCTTTGTGCTTGCTAATTAACTATTTATTGAGAACTTCCTGTTATTTGTTGATCTATTATGATTTGCAGGATTCAAATGAGGGCATACGTTGAAACTATATCCTCTTTATAAAAACACAACAAAAAATAGCTTTCAAAGGAAGACATAAATACCATTCTAGACACCGGTAATCAATATGAACAACAAGACAATAAACAGATCATTCAAATAGACACAGGGACTTTTGCTCACACACACAGTCATACACACACACACACACACAGGCATACACACACACACACACAGTCATACACAGTCATACACACACATCACACCCAGCCACACACACCACACTACACACCACATCACACCCAGCCATACACATCACACTATACATCACACCCAGCCACACACATCACACTACACACCACACCCAGCCACACACACCACACCCAGCCACACACATCACACTACACACCACACCCAGCCACACACATCACACCCAGCCACACACATCACACCCAGCCACACACACCACACTACACACCACACCCAGCCATACACATCACACTATACATCACACCCAGCCACACACATCACACTACACACCACACCCAGCCACACACACCACACCCAGCCACACACATCACACTACACACCACACCCAGCCACACACACCACACCCAGCCACACACACCACACCCAGCCACACACATCACACTACACATCACACCCAGCCACACACATCACACCCAGCCACACACATCACACCCAGCCTCACACACCACACTACACATCACACCCAGCCACACACACCACACTACACATCACATCACACACTACACATCACACCCAGCCACATCATAACTTTTTTTTTTTTTTTTTTTTTTTTTTTTTTTTTGGTATGATCGCTATGAAGACAATTTATAATATCATTTCATTGTTTTTTCCTTACTCGGTTATTTTCCCGCAGTTTCCAGTGTACGCTTGTTCGATCCCCGCCGTCTACAACACAAGGAAGCTACAAGAGGCTGGGAAAATGGGACACCTACATGTGGTAGTTCGGTGTGTGTAACAAGAAAATAAGGAAGCTACAAGAGGCCAGCTGGGAGACCCGCTATCTATAGTTTACTTGTTTTGTTTTTTACTGATGAATCTAGAATATCGTATAATGTCGTACGATAGGGTTAAATTATCGTACAAAAGGTAGGATAATGAAAAACACTATTGTATATCGTACCAAGGGTAAAATAATCGTAAATGTACGATAATTATCGTATGGATGGCAACCCTGGACTTGGGTGGGTGGGTGGTGGGTTGCCTTGCCTTGGTTGACTGTGCGGTTTGGGGTTTAGAAGTCTAGAGGCGTTTGGGTAGGGCACTTCTCTCTCTCTCTCTCTCTCTCTCTCTCTCTCTCTCTCTCTCTCTCTCTCTCTCTCTCTCTCTCTCTCTTAATTAAATGGCCTGACCAGTCCCTTGCTATGTTATTATGTATTATAGCTTTCAGGTCCTATAAAAGCTTCGGCTTATTGGACCTGGCTTTATCACTACATGTAATATGTTCATAAGTACAAAACTACATGGCCAAATCTCTCTCTCTCTCTCTCTCTCTCTCCTCTCTCTCTCTCTCTCTCTCTCTCTCTCTCTCTCTCTCTCTCTCTTCTCTCTCTCTCTCTCTCTCTCTCTCTCTCTCTCTCTCTCTCTCTCTTCCTCCTCCTCCATACATAAATATAACCATTCACATCTACTAAAATATACCAAATTTTGTCTATAACATATCTACTGAGATACTTTTAATTCAGCATTTATAACTCTCTCTCTCTCTCTCTCTCTCTCTCTCTCTCTCTCTCTCTCTCTCTCTCTCTCTCTCTCTCTCTCTCTCTCTCTCTCTCTCTCTCTTCTCTCTCTCTCTCTCTCTCTCTCTTCTCTCTCTCTCTCTCTTTCTCTCTCTCTCTCTCTCTCCCACACAGCCTAGCACACAGGGAAGATACCGCTAGTTTATGTGGGAGGGAGAGAGAGCAAGAGAGGGAGGGAAGGAGGGAGGGAGGGGGAGAGAGAGAGAGAGGGAGGGAGGGAGAGGGAAGAGGGAAGGAGATATTGGACAGGATGTTGGTGAGAGAGAGAGAGAGAGAGAGAGAGAGGAGAGAGAGAGAGAGAGAAGAGAGAGAGAGAGACAGAGACGAGAGAGACGAGACAGAGACAGAGGACAGAGACAGAGACAGAGACAGAGACAGAGACAGAGACAGAGACAGAGACAGAGACAGAGACAGAGACAGAGACAGAGACAGAGACAGAGACAGAGACAGAGACAGAGACAGAGACAGAGACAGAGACAGAGACAGAGACAGAGACAGAGACAGAGACAGAGACAGAGACAGAGACAGAGACAGAGACAGAGACAGAGACAGAGACAGAGACAGAGACAGAGACAGAGACAGAGACAGAGACAGAGACAGAGACAGAGAAAAGAGGACAGAGACAGAGACGAGACAGAGACAGAGACAGAGACAGAGACGTAGACAGAGACAGAGACAGAGACAGAGACGTAGACAGAGACAGAGACAGAGACAGAGACAGAGACAGAGACGGAGACAGAGACAGAGACAGAGACAGAGACAGAGACAGAGACAGAGACAGAGACAGAGACAGAGACAGAGACAGAGACAGAGACAGAGACAGAGACAGAGACAGAGACAGAGACAGAGACAGAGACAGAGACAGAGACAGAGACAGAGACAGAGACAGAGACAGAGAACAGAGACAGGAGACAGAGACAGAGACAGAGACAGAGACAGAGACAGAGACAGAGACAGAGACAGAGACAGAGACAGAGACAGAGACAGAGACAGAGACAGAGACAGAGACAGAGACAGAGACAGAGACAGAGACAGAGACAGAGACAGAGACAGAGACAGAGACAGAGACAGAGACAGAGACAGAGACAGAGACAGAGACAGAGACAAAACTGCCATTTCTTCCTATGTGCTACAGCCACTTCAAATAACCTACATCCATTTCATTTTCCTAGATCCATAAGTTAACCTCTAATATACAGTCTATGTTCCTTGACCTACGTATGTTACCTGTATCAAGACATGCATTATCCCTAACGCACATAAAGCACGCTCTTCCATAACCCATAATACCTTTAATAATAGCGAGTGACGTGTTTACGAGGGAGTGAGGACGCCTTGACGGAGCAGTGAGAGGGGCGGTAATTTGTCTTAACCCCTTGAGACCCAGAACGTAATTTCCACTGTAATTTGGGAAGATTTTTAGTGAATATAAGTGATATTTTATAGATTACTACCCATACTACCTCCATGCTCTCTCTCTCTCTCTCTCTCTCTCTCTCTCTCTCTCTCTCTCTCTCTCTCTCTCTCTCTCTCTCTCTCTCTCTCTCTCTCTCTCTCTCTCTCTCTCTCTCTCTCTCTCTCTCTCTCTCTCTCTCTTCTCTCCTCTCTCTCTCTCTCTCTCTCCTCTCTCTCTCTCTCTCTCTCTCTCTCTCTCTCTCCTCCACCTTCCATCTTCCATGCGTCATCCTCCCTCCCTACCTACCTGTCTCTCTCTCTCTACTCCACCTTCTATCCTCCATGCGTCATCCTCCCTCCCTCCCTACCTACCTGTCTGTCTCTCTCTCTCTCCTCCACCTTCTATCCTCCATGCGTCACCCTCCCTCCCTCCCACCGGTGCAGGTCAGAGCACCTTAACACGGGACAGGTGGAGACGCTATCCGCTATTTTGCCAACATGAATTATGCGGAAGTAGGTGTGTGTGTGTGTGTGGAAGTGTGTGAGTGTGTGTGTGAGTGTGTGTGGAAGCGTGTGTGTGTGTGTGGAAGTGTGTGTGTGTGTGTGTGTTGTGTGTGTGTGGGAGTGTGTGTGGGAGTGTGTGAGTGTGTGTCAAGGAAAGAGAAAATAAGAGGTAACTAATATGACATGAACAAACACAGTGAGAGAAACTAGAATAGAATTAGAATAAGAATAGTAACCCATGTCTGTATGATTTTCAGAACTCGAGGTAAAACAGTGAAAAATAATCTCCATGTTTATGTTGACCAGGTTAAAATCGATCATGTAGAATCAACAAATTTTTTAGGTGTAGTCATTGATGAAAGATTGTTTTGGTTCCATCCTATTAATGACATATAAAGTCAAATAGCAAAAAATATTGGGATTTTGTGTAAAGCTAGAAAATTTATAAATGCCAACTCTTTGATTACTTTGTATAACAGCTTTATATATCCCTATATTACTTATGGTGTAGAAGTTTGGGGATCTGCAAATGATTGTTATGTTTAGCAGATTATAATATTGCAAAAGAGAACTGTCAGAATAATGACATCCTCAAGACCAAGGGATCACACTGCCCCAATGTTTAAGTCACTCAAAATATTACCATTTTCTAAAGTTTATTCATACTCTGTTACAAAATTGATGTTTAAGTATGTAAAACGGTTGGTGCCGATAGCATTGCGAGGCATGTTTCCTACCAGTGAGGATATACACTCTTACCCCACCAGACAGAGAGGCAACCTTCGTGTACCACAAGGCAGAACAACAATGCTACACAGAACATTTAGATATAAAGGAACACGTATATGGAACGAGGTATCAACAACTATAGACCATCATTGCTCATTATCAACTTATAAATACAGAATTAAGAAATATTTCATGACCATGTAAATTATATTTTATATTTATTTTTTTGTGTTAGGATGTAGCAGACAATAGAACATATAAGAACATTAGATTTAGCCTTCTAATAATTTAATACAGTTATTATATAGAATAGGAGGGCAATATATACCAGTAGGTATCAGTCCTCATTGCCATGTAGCAAGGAAGAAATTAAGTCAATATATATATTGTGTATATGTTCATGACAATAAAGAATTTTGAATTGAATTGAATGTATGTTAAGCTAGGAATAATCTACACCTGCCTGAAAAGTCAAAGATAGTTCTCAGTAGTCCAGCTGAAGCTCCTGACTGTAAAACCTATCAGAATTCAACAATAAAGTAAAAAGGAGAGAGAGAGAGAGAGAGAGAGAGAGAGGAGAGAGAGAGAGAGAGAGAGAGAGAGAGAGAGAGAGAGAGAGAGAGAGAGAGAGAGAGATGAGAGAGAGAGAGAAGAGAGAGAGAGAGAGGAGGAGAGAGAGAGAGAGAGAGAGAGAGCAATTCAATTCAATTTTTATTTCCACAGGGTAGTGGTTATTACATACATATTAAAATAAAACAAATATATACAATATATACAAAGCTAATAGAAAGTACTTAAATTTATCAGTAAAGTAAGGGGAGAGAGAGAGAGAGAGAGAGAGAGAGAGAGAGAGAGAGAGAGAGAGAGAGTAAAATCGGTTAAGAGCAAGCGACAGGGCATTTTTTAACATCACAACTGGGCGACCAAAATGTCTCCCAGTGATGGAAAACTGTCGCCCAGTAAGAACAATTTTAAGCTACTGGGCGACAAGATATTTGTTCATAAACACCTTCCTGGATACAATGGTTCCCTATATCTGTGTGTGTTAGTTAGATCCAGAAGTGCACTCTTATTACTGCATAGGATCTTTACTTATACACAACATACAAAAGGGTGAAGTTGATGTATCCAAAAGACTATATTTTAACAGGTAGGCCTTTACTTTTCTGGCTATCCAAAGAATGTCGCCCAGTAAGATTTGCTTAAAAAATGTACTGGCCAGCAACACACACTATCTCCTACTAGTTACTTCACAATGAACACTTACTGGCTCTGATGAGTCTCCCACAGCAGCGAGGGTAGTCACGCAGTCCTTCACACAGGGCCACAAGGAGCCTAGCAGGGAAATACATAAGAACATAAAGTAAGAAAGCTACAAGAGGCCTTAAACTATTGCTTTATTACATGTATTCCTTCCACACCACAGTACTTTGATACTCTGGGGTTGTTTTTAACGAGGCGAAAAATCCTGCCCCCTTGCTGCTTACTGACTGATATTTGATGCCAGGAGAAGGGAATACTACGCTTCTTCTTAATTTCTGCGGGATTTTATCATAGTTAACCCTATTACCAGGCCTACTCTATGACCAGAATAATCAGGGAGGACTTACCTAGGGTTGAGGGGCATCTTGTTGTCGTAACACTGCGTAATAAGAGATGGGCGAGGCAATGTTGCTGGGACGCGGTGGTGTGTTGATGATCCACCATGGTTGCCGCGGAGGGAGGCTAGAGGCTGCGATTTGATTTTATCCCCGTATTATTTTCCATAGTAAAGAAGTATAATTTGGTAATCTCTATCTATTGATCATACGTATATAACAATATGTATTATTTGTGCCTAAGTTTATGCTAATTTAGGGCCTAGCTGCAGGTTATTACAATGAGTAATAATCATCATCACTCAGCTGGCAACTCTGACGCCCAAACAATAACAAACCGGTGTTGTGCGAAATATTGTCAACGCGTGAAATCCTGTACACCTCTCCATATTTCACTAGTATTACAGCTTAACTGCTTCCCTGATGCATGGTACAGGCAACATAGAGGCACAAGCTTTCCACGAGAACAGTTACAAGTAATAATAGTTACTCAAAAGCTTAAAATATTCACGTCAAAAAGTAAAGGCTTTTTATCTTATTTCGCACAACACCGGGGCGGAATGAGACCGCGTGGCTCAAAATTAAAGCTCCTTCGAACATTGCGTAACCGTGCGCCTTACCGTGGGTTTTAGCGAGTGACCGTGAGCCACACAAGGCCTGAAACGTCCTGCTACAATGTGAAGTGTCGCACAAAGTGAATCATGCGTCATCAGCTGTGTTATCAGGTGTCATCTGTCATCCTCTCAGGTAGCCAGCCTCCAGCCTCTTGCAGTCACCCTTATCATGTGTCACGAGTTACATTATTAACCCCTTGAGGCCCAGAACGTAATTTCCATTGTAATTTGGGTGCCATTAGACGATTTTTAGTGAATGTAAGCAATGTGTTATAGATATGACCTGTTTAGTATCCTTGTCCACTAACTAATTTGGTATAGTCAGTTAGTTTTCGTAATTTTATGGCTAACAACAGACTGTTTTTTATAGCAAAGGAAAGATCTGGGCGTGAAGGGGTTAAGGCCAATGTCATGTGTCATCAGTCATCCCAGGGACATCAACAGCTATAGTATGTCTGGGTCAGAATGGTATGTCATCAGTCATCTAGTTATCATCAGCTCCATTATAGGTGTCGGCTACAATCGTATTTTTTTTTTTTTTTTTTTTAGGTACTAGTAATTAAACAAGAGGCTATTTTTTATTTTATTTTTTTATTTTTATATACGTTAGGTAAAGGTTAGGTTAGGTTAGGTATAGGTTAGGTTAGGTATAGGTTAGGTTTGGTATAGGTTAGGTTAGGTATAGGTTAGGTTAGGTAAAGTTTAGTTTAGGTATAGGTTCGGTTAGGTTATAATTTTTTTTTTTTTTTTTTTTTTGCCAAAAAAAAAAAAAAAAAAAAAAAAGTGATTTGCGACAGAAACGGTTAGCAGATTCATTCAAAACACATCAAAACTCACCAGAAAAAATGAGTTTTGTTCACCAAAGGAAGTTCGGTGTTCATCTGGAAATTTACCACCGTTTCTGTAGCAAATCACTTTTTTTTGGTGTGATTTGCAACAAAAATGACTAAAAGAAACTATTTAATCTAACCGAACCTATGCCTAATATAACCTTTACCTAATATAACCTATGCCTAACCTAACCTTTACCTAACATAACCTATACCTAACCTAACCTTTACCTAATATAACCTATACCTAACCTAACCTTTACCTAACATAACCTATGCCTAACCTAACCTTTACCTAACATAACCTATACCTAACCTAACCTTTACCTAATATAACCTATACCTAACCTAACCTTTACCTAACATAACCTATGCCTAACCTAACCTTTACCTAATATAACCTATACCTAACCTAACCTTTACCTAATATAACCTATACCTAACCTAACCTTTACCTAATATAACCTATGCCTAACCTAACCTTTACCTAACATAACCTATACCTAACCTAACCTTTACCTAATATAACCTATACCTAACCTAACCTTTACCTAACATAACCTATGCCTAACCTAACCTTTACCTAATATAACCTATGCCTAACCTAACCTTTACCTAATATAACCTATGCCTAACCTAACCTTTACCTAATATAACCTATGCCTAACCTAACCTTTACCTAACATAACCTATACCTAACCTAACCTTTACCTAATATAACCTATGCCTAACCTAACCTTTACCTAATATAACCTATGCCTAACCTAACCTTTACCTAACATAACCTATACCTAACCTAACCTTTACCTAATATAACCTATGCCTAATATAACCTTTACCTAATATAACCTATGCCTAACCTAACCTTTACCTAATATAACCTATACCTAACCTAACCTTTACCTAATATAACCTATGCCTAACCTAACCTTTACCTAATATAACCTATACCTAACCTAACCTAACCTAATCTAACCTAACCGAACCTATACCTAACCTAACCTTTACCTAATATAACCTATACCTAACCTAACCTTTACCTAATATAACCTATACCTAACCTAACCTAACCTAATCTAACCTAACCGAACCTATACCTAACCTAACCTTTACCTAATATAACCTATACCTAACCTAACCTTTACCTAATATAACCTATACCTAACCTAACCTTTACCTAACATAACCTATACCTAACCTAACCTTTACCTAATATAACCTATACCTAACCTAACCTTTACCTAATATAACCTATACCTAACCTAACCTAACCATTACCTAACTATAGAAATAAAATTAAAATAATAAAAGATTTGCGACAGAAACGGTTAGCAGATTAATTCTAAACACATCCAAAAAACTCAAAGACTTACATCCTAAACTTAAACTTACATCCTAAACTCACCAGAAAAAAATAGTTTCGTCCACCAAGGGAAGTTCGGTGTTCATCTGGAAATGTACCCGATATATGTGCAGCATAGCTATAGTAGTGTCGTACTGAAGTGCTACGACAGGCCACGACAGAAGGCCACGACTGAAGTGCTACGACAGGCCACGACAGAAGGCCACGACTGAAAGCCACGACAGGACCCCAAGACGCCTTCCTCAACACATTAAGGTATGTAGCCTATTAACTGACTTGTAGCTACTAGTGATAACAGGGAGTTTCGTACACAAGTTGTTTCATACCCAGGTTTTGTTAGTTGTTTCGTACACTGATTTTGAGTTTTTTCGTACATACCTGGTGTCATTTCGTAACTCTAGTATAATCAAGTTCAACTCTGAGCTGAGTGTACGAAACGACTATGGTTTCATATAGACTACGAAACAACTTGTGTACGAACTGACTGCAGCCCGTACTAGTGTGTATGAGGGTACCTGGAACTGTCGCCGATAGGAACACTCACCGACGTCGACGAGTGTTCCTATTATATTACAAGTTGAACTGTCGCCGAAAATTTACTCGTCGGCGAGAGTTCTGGGTTGGTATTTCGGCGAGAGTTCCTATCGGCGACAGTTCCTTAAGTTATCTTCTCTTATTCTGTCTTTTAATTCCTCGCTCTTTCTCTCTTCATATTTTCTCAAGTCATCCAAAAACTGTTGATTGTTCTTTTTGCTTCTTCCACATTCCCCTCTCCAAACAAATACTCCCCCACTATAGCCTCTTCCTCCTCTAGGTAAGGTTGTTGTAGCCTCACACTTGTCTTTCTTTCATAACTGTATGCTGGACAGTGGACACCAATATATGTAGGCTACCAATGGACCTCTAATAGTGCGTGTGTGTGTCAGAGTGTGTGTATGTAGCAGTCTACCTACCATGCCTGACAACGTTCATAGAAAACGTTGCCTTGCAGGATACACTACTATGATTATGAACGTTGCTCGCCATACAGTTACCCCTTGAGGCCCAGAACGTAATTTCCATTGTAAGTTAGCTGCCATTAGACAATTTTAATGAACATAAGCAGTATTATATAGATGTGACCTGTTTAATATCCTTGTCCATTAACTAATTTGGTTTATTTAGTTACTTTTTCGTTGTTTTATGGCTAACAACAGACAACTTCATATAGCAAAGGAAAGATTTGGGCGTGAAGAGGTTAAAACCGTGTACGTATTCATTGCTAGAGATACTTTACCGTCAATAACACTGTAGTCGCCACTGCACTAATGTCGCCATGCGTCATATATTACGAATTTTAGCATCACTACAGACTTTATGTGTCACTAAAGAGACATGCACAGTAGTTTATATTATGCACGTGTCTTCAGTGGCACATACAAGTCTGTAGTGATGCTAAAATTCGTAATATTTGCCTATAAAATTATCCTGGCGACTTTAGTGCAGTGGCGACTATAGGGTTATTGACGGTACTTGGTGAAAAATTAATCGCTTGATGAGAAAAGTTATCATGTTATCGTGGATATTTAGTATGAAAGATATAAGTGTAAAATAATAAAAATAATAATAATAATAATTTTATTCTCACCCGAAGACATACTAGAAAAAACAATAACATAATATATAGACGAAGGAATGAACTGAAGTACTAAAGCAAATAATTGATAATAGCTATATACCTCTATAATAATAATAATAATAATAAATAATAAATAATAAATAATAAATAATAAAAAATAAAAATAAAAATAAAAATAAAAATAAAAATAAAAATAAATAAATAAAAATAAAAATAAATAAATAAAAATAAATAAATAATAAATAGAAATAGTCTGTACTGATGTAATAATGTCTTGCTGGTTCCTTCAGAGATCAAATATGATATCAAATATACTCAAAATCTACCGTAGATAACACTATAGTCGCCAGTCACTCGCCACTGCACTAATGTCGCCAGGTACAATATATAACGAATTTTAGCATCACTACAGACTTTGATGTGTCACCGAAGACGCATGCACAGTAGTTTATATTATGTACATCACACTACATGTCTTCAGTGGCACATAAAAGTCTGTAGTGATGCTAAAATTCGTTATATATTGTGCCTGGCGACATTAGTGCAGTGGCAAGTGACTGGCGACTATAGTGTTATCTACGGTAGTATACGTTCACCATTACACTATATCACTGGCATACATTCACATAGACCCATTTTTATACTCTCTACAGACATAAAAAAAAGTATTCGTGCCTCAAATAACATCAAAAACTCAAAACAAAAGCATTTCCCCCTAAAAACACATCATTAACCTAAAATTATAAGAACATCAGAAATAAGGAAGCTACAAGAGGCCGCGAGACCTACACGTGGTAGTTCCTGTTCCTTAACACTACCTACATCCACCTTTCATCCCCATCCATAAAGCTGTCCAGCCTCCTTTTAAAGCTCCCTAATGACTCCGCACTAACTACCTGACGGCTGAGTCCATGCCAATCATTTACCATAATGTATCTTATCAGAAAATATATGTTTTTGTGAAATAGCAAGAAAATGTACGGTAATGTTTTCACTGATTTGCATTACAACATTATTTCGCTGCAGCTCAAAGGAAAGGTTTTTGGCTGCTCTATCTTTATTATTTAGACAATTGTCGCGCGCCTATTAGTTTTTGAGTTATTTGATAAAAGCAGATTTTTTCAAAATTCCAAAAAAATTCAAGGGTTCTCCCCTGACATGAAATAGGGAGTAACATTGCAGTAATCAGAAAACTGACTACATATTCTTTTTCACCACGACTGAATGCCCCTACGGACAAATTTTCATTGGAATCTAAGATGTGAAAATTTTCACCAAAACCTTAAGATTTTGGTGAAATTTTTCACATCTTAAAATCTCATGAAAATTGGTGCACAGTGGCTTTCAATGGTGGTGAAAAATAATATGTAGTCAGTTTTCTGATGACTACAATGCTACTCCCTATTTCATGTCAGGGCATGTCAGGGGAAAACCCTGGATTTTTTTTGGAATTTTGAAAAAATCTGCTTTTATCAAATAACTCAAAAACTATGAGGCGCGCGAAAATTTTAAATAGAGTTTTGGTATTCGTAGATAACAATGAAGATTAATTGTTTTTGAAATAGGAGTAGAATGGTCATCAGGTAGTTAGTGCGGAGTCAATAGGGAGCTTTAAAAGGAGGCTGGATAAATTCATGGATGGGGATGAAAGGTGGATGTAGGTAGTATTAAGTGACAGGAACTACCACGTGTAGGTCTCCCGGCCTCTTGTAGCTTCCTTATTGTCGTATGTTCTTATGTTCTTAATCTCTCCCTAGGCACGTGTTAACACCCCATCACCTTCCAACACACACATATAACACATATATACTCTATACGCTAGTACTTAAGTTAACCCCTTGAGACCCAGAACGTAATTTCCATTGTAATTTGTGTACCATTAGACGATTTTTGAGTGACTATAAGCAAGATTTTATAGCTATGACATAAGAACATAAGAACATAAGAAAGTAAGGAAGCTACAAGAGGCCGTGAGACCTACACGAGGTAGTTCCTGTAATGGTCTTCCTAACCTTATCATATAGTGTCACAGAAAGTCTTGCCCAAAAAGCCTGCCACAACACTTTACCTGTGAGAAAATAATTTGTCAGTGAGCATCATATATATACTCGCCCTGCTAGGGGACAAAGTGCCTGTGAATGAAACAGAATACCTGTTTAGTATCCTTGTCCACTAACTAATTTGGTATATTCAGTTACTTTTCGTAATTCTATGGCTCGACAACAGACACTTTTATATAGCCAAGGAAAGATCTGGGCGTGAAGGGGTTAACTGTCTTGTTGTTGTTGTTTATTTGCCTGTATGCCTCCGGGTGATATTAAAATGATGATGATGATTATTATTATTATTATTATTATCATTATTATTATTATATAGTTATAGGCTAGCTAGGAGGGGGTAGCAGGGCATATAACCTGGCTAACTGTTGCCCTGTGACCCTTCAACTTCAAGGTCTCACTTAATCTTCAAGGTCTCACAAGGCAAAATGTCAAGGATGTAATGTTGTCCAAGGTATAATTCCCGGGTTAGGTCCTTCCTCCTCCTCCTCCTCCTCCTCCTCCTCCTCCTCCTCCTCCTCCTCCTCCTCCTCCTCCTCCTCCTCCTCCTACCATGCAAGGACACTTAGTTGAGGAGTAAAGGAACAGTTATCTTTTATCTATCTATCTAGTTAAATATTTATCTATCTATCTAGTTAAATATTTATCTATCTATCTAGTTAAATATTTATCTATCTATCTAGTTAAATATTTATCTATCTATCTAGTTAAATATTTATCTATCTATTTATCTATCTATCTAGTTAAATATTTATCTATATCTATTTATCTATCTATCTAGTTAAATATTTATCTATCGATCTATTTATCTATCTATCTAGTTAAATATTTATCTATCTATCTATTTATCTATCTAGTTAAATATTTATCTATCTATCTATTTATCTATATCTAATTAAATATTTATCTATCTCTATTTATCTATCTAGTTAAATATTTATCTATATCTATTTATCTATCTATCTAGTTAAATATTTATCTATATCTATTTATCTATCTATCTAGTTAAATATTTATCTATCTCTATTTATCTATCTATTTAGTTAAATATTTATCTATATATATTTATCTATCTATTTAGTTAAATATTTATCTATCTCTATTTATCTATCTATTTAGTTAAATATTTATCTATCTCTATTTATCTATCTATTTAGTTAAATATTTATCTATATATATTTATCTATCTATCTAGTTAAATATTTATCTATCTCTATTTATCTATCTAGTTAAATATTTATCTATATCTATTTATCTATCTATCTAGTTAAATATTTATCTATCTCTATTTATCTATCTATCTAGTTAAATATTTATCTATCTCTATTTATCTATCTAGTTAAATATTTATCTATATCTATTTATCTATCTATCTAGTTAAATATTTATCTATCTCTATTTATCTATCTAGTTAAATATTTATCTATCTATCTATTTATCTATCTATCTATTTATCTATCTAGTTAAATATTTATCTATTTATCTATTTATCTATCTATCTAGTTAAATATTTATCTATTTATCTATCTATCTAGTTAAATATTTATCTATCTATCTATTTATCTATCTATCTATTTATCTATCTAGTTAAATATTTATCTCTATCTATTTATCTATCTATCTATTTATCTATCTATCTATTTATCTATCTAATTAAATATTTATCTATCTCTATCTATCTATCTAGTTAAATATTTATCTATCTATCTATCTATCTAGTTGAATATTTATCTATCTATCTATCTATCTAGTTAAATATTTATCTATCTATCTATCTATCTATCTATCTATCTATCTATCTATTTATCTATATTTATCTAATATATTTGTGATATTTCTTGCCTTCCTTTTCCTTCCTTTCCCATCCTTCCTCCTCCTCCTCCTCCTCCTCCTCCTCCTCCTCCTCCTCCTCCTCCTCCTCCTCCTCCTCCTCCTCCTCCTCCTCCTCCTCCTCCTCCTCCTCCTCCTCCTCCTCCTCCTCTATCATTATCATTGCGTAAAATGATTGCGAGTCGCGTCTACACAACCCCTCCCACACGTCTCAGACAGCCCCGAGTAAACGGTCACTACTACAACTTTTGACCTGTGACGGGCTGTGGTTCAGTAAGGGCCCTGTCAGTTAGTGACCACCATCGGGATTTATATACCAGGGGTCACTGCTGCAGGGGGCATTGAAGTGCACGGCGTCCTACTTGGAAAGTGCACTACCGCAGTGGATTGAAACGGAGCTGGGGCCTGATTGACTGCTGCCTCCCAAGAAAGCGCCAGGCAAAGCTGCCGCACCACCCCTGAACTTCCACACTGAGCCTACACCAACACTACATTAGACCTCATAACACACACAGATAGCCCCGAGTTAACGGTTACCACTACTACTCTCGACCTGTGACGGGCTGTGGTTCAGTTAGGGTCCTGACAGTTAGTGACCACCATCGGGATTTAAGGTACCAGGGGTCACTGCTGCAGGGGGCATTGAAGTGTACGGCGTCCTACATGGAAAGTACACAATCCGCAGTGAATTGAACGGAGCTGGGGCCTGATTGACTGCTGCCTCCCAAGAAAGCGCCAGGCAAGGCTGCCGCACCACCCTTGAACCTCCACACTGTGTTCACACCATTACAAAACACACATAACATGACCTATCTATCAAGCACTAAAACCTACCCCCACAAACTATAGTAGTTAGCCATAGATTTCAGCTTTCAACTTTCCTCACAAATTCCATGCAGTTTTTTCTATATTGCATGGTATCACTTCTTTTCCGGCCAGCTTCGGCTGGAGGGATGGGTGGGTGAGGAGGAGCCTTCTACTTCCTATCCTTTCTCTCTTATTATCTAGTTAGTGTAGTATAGTTAAAGCAAACAGTCTTGTAAGGACCTATCGGTCTGTTGCTGTTTGTGTTTCCTTTGTATTCCTTTGTATTCCTCCTCCTCTCACAAGACACACCTATTGTCCTAACCTTCATCCCTATAACCTTGATCTCCTCCTCCTCCTCCTCCTCCTCCTCCTCCTCCTCCTCCTCCTCCTCCTCCTCCTCCTCCTCCTCCTCCTCCTCCACCTCCTCCTCCTCCACCTCCACCACGCCCTCTTCTCCTTTCCTTTCCCTCCTCAAGTCAGGGCGTGGTAATATTTTTTCTCCTTTTTTTTCTCTCCCTCCCTCTCTCCCTCTCTCTCCCTCTCTCCCCCTCTCTCCTTCTTCAGTTAGCGGACCAACGGGGGAGGAGGGAAGGGAAGGAGGTTAGCCTTGGGAGGGTGTGGTCATCTCCTTTCCTCCTTCCTCCTTTTACCCTTCTGCCTCGAGTTTAATGCTTAGTTTGTGACCTTCAGTTTATGGGAGATTATGTATTGGAGAGAGAGAGAGAGAGAGAGAGAGAGAGAGAGAGAGAGAGAGAGAGAGAGAGAGAGAGAGAGAGGAGAGAGAGAGAGAGAGGAGAGAGAGAGAGAGAGAGAGAGAGAATTTTCTTTTCAGGAGATGGGTTACTTGGGGAGAGAGAGAGGAGAGAGAGAGAGAAGAAAGAGAGAGAGAGAGAGAGAGAGAGAGAGAGAGGAGAGAGAGAGAGAGAGAGAGAGAATTTCTTGTTCAGGAATGGGTTACTTGGAGGAGAGAGAGAGGAGAGAGAGGAGAGAGAGAGAGAGAGAGAGAGAGAGAGAGAGAGAGAGAGAGAGAGAGAGAGAGAGAGAGGGGAGAGAAGGAAAGGGTTGATTTCGTTTTAGGAATGGTTACTGAGAGAGAGAGAGAGAGAGAGAGGAGGAGGGAGAGGAGAGAGAGAAGAGAGAGGAGAGTGAATCGTCTGTTTTGTTCTTACCTCTGACCTCATCTTCTCCTCCTCCTCCTCCTCCTCCTCTTTCTCCTTATCAACCACTGATAGCTTCAAGAACCACAGAAGACATGTACGTACACACACACGCACACACACACACACATATACACACGCACACACACGCACACACACACGCACACACACGCACATGCACGCACACACACGCACGCTATCCCTCATACTTACGGAGAAAAAGTATGTTTCGTTAAAAAAAAAAAAAATTGTTGTTTTTCTACATTACTCATCTTCAAAACTGATTCTGCTATAACTCAAATGAAAGATCTTGATAATTTACCTACTCTATTTTTATCATTCTATACCATTATTCCGTAAATATAATAATAATAATAATAATAATAATAATAATAATATAATATAATAATAATAATAATAATAATAATAATAATGATAATAATGATAATTTCATTCTCACCCGAAGGCATATATGAAAATGATCAACCTAACATATAGACGAGGGAATGAACTGAAGTACTAAAGCAAATAATTGATAATAGCTATATACCTCTATAATAATAATATAATAATAATAATAATAATAATAATAATAATAATAATAATAATAATAATTTTACCTCTTGAGACCCAGATCTTTCCTTTGCTATATAAAATCGTCTGTTGTCGAGCCATAAAATTACAAAAACTAACTGAATATACCAATTTAGTTAGTGGACAAGGATACTAAATAGGTCATATCTATAAAACATTGCTTATAGTCACTAAAAAGCGTCTAATGGCACCCAAATTACCATGGAAATAACGTTCTGGGCGTGAAGGGTTAATATCACCCGGAGGCATACTTACTATACAGGCAAGACAGAAACAATATCATAGTTTTAGAATTATTCAGAAAAAAAATGATTATATGCCAAAATTCCAAAGGGGTCAAATTTTTGGGGAAATTTTGAGAGCTTAGATTCTCATGAAAATTGGTTCCTAGGAATTTTCAGTCGATGCTATAGTCAATTTTTTCAACGAGGCAACAATTCCATTCTATCTTAAGGTCTCATGCTTAAAATGATGCCTATGTTTACCTGATACTATGGTTAACTATGACAAATACAGCTGAAATTAAGAAGAAGCGTAGTATTCCCTTCTCCTGGCATATATCCATTCTATCTTAAGGTCTCATGCTTAAAATGATGCCTGCGTTTACCTGATACTATGGTTAACTATGATAAAATACAGCTGAAATTTAGAAGAAGTGTAGTATTCCCTTCTCCTGGCATATATCCATTCTATCTTAAGGTCTCATGCTTAAAATGATGCCTGTGTTTACCTGATACTAGGGTTAACTATGATAAAATACAGGTGAAATTAAGAAGAAGCGTAGTATTCCCTTCTCCTGGTATATATCCATTCTATCTTAAGGTCTCATGCTTAAAATGATGCTTATGTTTACCTGATACTATGGTTAACTATGATAAAATACAGGTGAAATTAAGAAGAAGCGTAGTATTCCCTTCTCCTGGCATATAT
>JACEEZ010016952.1:50000-52500 GCA_016584305.1 Chionoecetes opilio
TGATAGCATAATTAAAATCGGTAGAGATGCGCCGGAGGTTTGAGTGCCACTTGTGTGTGTGTGTGTGTGTGTGTGTGTGTGTGTGTGTGTGTGTGTGTGTGTGTGTGTGTGTGTGTTGTCCTGATTTTCTGTCCTACAAAGCATTATTTTTTCTTCAATATTTAAACCAGTGATAATATATAGTAATAATGCGACTACTACTACTACTACTACTACTACTACTACTACTACTACTACTATACTACTACTACTACTACTACTACTACTTACCAATGACATCATCAAGAATACATTCCTATGACATCCGTAGTGTGACGTCCGACTGTCGTTAACCTGATTTTCTGTCTACAAAGCATTATTTTTTCTTCATATTTTAAACCAGTGATAGAATATAGTATAATGCGACTAATCTACTCGACTATCGGACGATACGTATACGTACTACTACTACCTACTACTGACATACTCTACTACTCCTACCTACTATACTATGACTACATACCCTTAACCAATGGACATCATCAATGAGATACATTGCCATACATCCCGTAGTGACGTCACGAGCTGTCTAACCAATCATATAGTACACGCATAAGACACTGTTATTAACCTTATTTCATGACGTCATAAGTCTCCCAATAGGAGAGAATGGGTATTACGTCATAATATGGACCATAGAGAATAGATAGGATACTACTACTCTCACTCCTCGTCTACTACTACGTGATTACTAAGGCTCGTACGTCATCGGTCGATTGTATTTGTTAGTGGTAGTATTTGATGAGTCATGTAGTAGAGAAATGGGTAAGGTATAGTACTCTGAGTCAGTAACCTAGAACAGCCATAGGCACGGTCTGTACTCCTACGTCTATACTTAGAGAGCAATAGGAAGTAGCGTAGAGTAGTCTGGGTTGTTTTAGATTCTAATATGATTTTACTTAAGACGAAATTAGTTATTTTCGGTGTGTAGTAGTAATGTGGTATTATTAGTAGTGTAGAATAATGTAGTTAGTATATGGTAGTGTACTACTATCTGTACTACTACTATACTACTATATACTATACTATATAATATAAACTACTTACTATAATAAAATCGTACTAGTAGTTTTATTGAAAGTTTCCAGTAGTAGTAGTAGTGTAGTAGTAATAGTAGTAGGTAGTAGTAGTAGTAGTAGTAGTAGTAGTAGTGTAGTAGTGTAGTAGTATTTAATCAGTAACAGGAATACTACGTGGTAGGTACTCACGTATAGTGTAGCTTGCTTATTTATTTATGTTCTTATGTAGTAGTAGAGTAGTAGTAGTGGTAGTGAGAGTGGTAGTAGTAGTAGTAGTAGTAGTAGTGGTAGTAGTGGTAGTAGTTATTTAATAGTAGTAGTAGTAGTAGTGGAGGTAGTAGTAGTAGTAGTAGTAGTAGTAGTAGTAGTAGTATGGTAGTAGTAGTAGTAGTAGTAGTAGTAGTAGTAGTGGTGTGTAGTAGGTAGTAGTGGTGGTAGTAGTGGTAGTAGTAGTGGTAGTAGTAGGGCAGGTATTGTAAGAGCGATGGATTTAACTAAGTACAAAAAGAAATTAAATTATATGAAGAGGCGACTGTTTTGAAGCGCGCCAGGGAGGGAGGGACGGGGAATTCCCTCCACCAGCTGTTGTGCGGCTCTTGGCATAAGTCAAGCCCCCCCCCTCTCTCTCATCTCTCTCTCTCTTCTCTCTCTCTCTCTCCTCTTCCTCTCTCTCTGTCTCTGTCTCTGTCTCTGTCTCTGTCTCTGTCTCTCGTCTCTCTCTCTCCTCTCTCTCTTTTCTCTCTGTCTCTCGTCTGCTCTGTCTCTGTCTTGTCTCATGTCATCTGTCTCTGTCTCGTCTCTTCTCTTCTCTCTCTCTCTCTCTCTCCTCTCTCTCTCTCTCTCTCTATCTCTCATTCTCTCTCTCTCTCTCATTCCTCTGTCTCTTCTCTTCTTCCTCGTCTCTCTCTCCTCTCTCTCTCTCTCTTCTCTCTCTCTCTCTCTCTCTCTCCTCTCCCTCTCTCTCTCTCTCTCTCTCTCTCTCTCTCTCTCCTCTTCTTCTCTTCTCTCATCTCTTCTCTCTCTCTCCTCTCTCTCTCTCTCTCTCTCTCTCGCTCTCTCTCTCTCTCTCTCTCTCTCTCTCTCTCTCTCTCTCTCTCTCTCTCTTCTCTTCTCGCTTGTCTTTTTTTTTTATTTTTCATCACAATTTTTTTCATTTGTTACATCGTCTCTCTCTCTCTCTCTCTCTCTCTTCTTCTCTCCTCTCTCTCTCTCCTCTTCTCCTCTCCTCTCTCTTCTCTTCCTTCTCTCTCTCTCTTCTTCTCTCCTCTCTCTCTCTCTCCCTCGTCTCTCTCTCTCTCTCTCTCTCTCTCTCTCTCTCTCTCTCTTCTCTCCTCTCTCTCTCTCCTCTCTCTCTCTCTCTCTCCTCTCTCTCTCTCTCCTCTCTCTCTCTCTCTCTCTCTCCTCTCTCTCGAATACGTGGGTCTGTCTGTCTGTCTTTATTC